>JAOYFF010000015.1:21773162-21787922 GCA_025773925.1 Cryptomyrus ogoouensis | reverse complement strand
GTGCCTCTAATAACTACTCGCTGCTTCCTGTCAGTTAGCCAGTTTTCGATCCAAGCTGCCACAGTTCCTAAAATCCCGACGGTACGGAGTGATACAGCCTAATTGACGCAGCAGCGTTAACGTGATGGTCTGATTGTCGCGTTTGACAAGGAATCTCGATCAACCTGTAATAAAAGATAGACCTGCAGATTGCGATCAAATGATTGGTAACCACTGCACTACACAACATTAACTTAACATGTCAATTCGGTAATTGTCCTTCACCACACACCACAATGATAGAAAATGCTATCATTTTCTAAATTGTATTTAATCAGAAAATAAGAAAGAAAATACTCGAGAGTTGGGTATTTGGGAATTAGTTGCCCACGTGTGACAACCGACTCCTTCAAAACCTCGAGTTTGTAAAGTAGGCTAGCTATTGTACATACAGAGTAACTACCTCTGAAATAGCATGCTAATATTCCTCTGTATCCCAATATGTTTTCCTATTATATTCAAATATATAATTTTATATTGAAAAATAAAGCTTTTAGATGTACAAAGCAGATTTACTATTTTGGATGTATATATTTTCAAACCTCTGTAAACAATGAAATGTATGATCAAATAAAATTATTAATTTTATTAAAAACATCCGTTGTCTTTGTGATGCGTCTTCCTGGGTCATTCTATCTATTCATACAGCACTTTGAACCTGGAGTAAGGCCCACAACAGTCAAACTAATAGTTTTTTCTCAAAACATTTACTGCTACTCAGATCAAAAGGCGTGCGTTTACAGCACATAAAGAATGAGGAACGTTTGTCTCTGTGAAAACACCTGCCAGAGAGCAGATACATCAATATGATGGACATTAAAACCACCTGCCTAATAAAGTGTAAGTCCCTTTCCTGCTGCAAAATCAGCTCTGAACCATCGAGGCATAGACTCCACAAGACCTTTGAAGGTGTCCCTTCGTCTCTGGCACTAAGGCGTTAGCAGCAGATCCTTTAAGTCCTGTACGTTGTGGGGTGGGGCCTCCATGGATCGTTTGTCAGCACATCCCACAGACGCTCCACTGGATTGAGATCTGGGGGATTTGGAGGCCAAGTCACCACCTTCAACTCTTTTTCATGTTCCTCAAACCATTTCTGAACAATTTCTGCAATGTGGCAGGGAGTATTATCCTGCTGAAAGAGGCCACTGCCATCAGGGAGTACCGTTGACATGAAGGGATGTACTTGGTCTGCAACAATGTTTTGGTTGGTGGTACGTGTCAAAGTATCATCCATAGGAATGCCCAAGGTTTCACAACAGAGCATTGCCCAGAGTATCACACTTCCTCCGCCGACTTCCCCTCTACCTACAGTGCACCCTGGTGGCATCTCTTCCCCAGGTAAACCACATGATGTAACAAAAAATGTGACTCATCATACAAGTGCAGTGGACACGGGTCAGCATGGATACTCTGACCGGTCAGCGGCTATCCTGTGTGATCGGACCAGACTGACTACCCCATTGCCAATTCACCAGTTGGCCTTCCTTGGACCACTTTTGGTCGGCACTGGCCACTGTATACCAGTAACACCCCACAAAACCTGCCGTCTTGGAGATGCTCTGTCCCAGTCGTCTAGCCATCACAACTTGCCCCTTGTCAAAGTTGCTCAGATCCTTACATGCTCAGCCCATTTTTCCTGTTTCCAACACATCAACTTCAAGAACTGACCGTTCCCATGCCTAATATATACTGGCACCCTTGACAGGTGCTATTTTAATGAGATAATCAATTCCATTCACTTCACCAGTCAATGGTTTTAATGTTATGGCTGATTGGTGTAAATTACATAATTACAGAACACTCTAAATCTGTAATGCTTTAAGATCCATTATTTAATCATTATGTAAGGCGCAGACATTTTTCCAGTAAATGAAAGATGAATTTATTTTACCAATGACCACTGATAAACAGCAGACTGTAAAGTTATACATTATATAATAGTGTCCTTAGACTTTTTTAAATATAACTTCCATCATTTACTTCCAGTGTTATGAGTAGGAGTAGTTGGTGTCTAAGGATCAGATTACATTGTACAAAAATTGGCGTTAAACTCGTGGCCATAAGTAGAAATTAGTGGGAGAACATCTTAAACTAGAGTATGGAATGGTTTTCCTGTTAGTGTAGTGCAAGCCAAAACCTTGGGCTTCTTTAAATAAGAGCTAGATAAGATTTTAAAAACTCTGAGCTATTAGTTGAGTTCTCCCCAAATGAGCTTGATGGGCTGAATGGCTGCCTCTCTTTGTTAATTTCTTGTGTTCTTATGGCACCATAACCATGGGGGAGAATTGACTGATAACGTTTGCCGACCAGGGGGAGGAAGAAATCAGTACAAAAATAAGGGACCAATCAAGTACTTCGGTGTTTGTTGGATGACGGCATTTTACTCTGTTGATACGCCGTGGTGCCATAAGATACGGGACTGATGGATAGGAACCCCTGTATGAGCACATAAAGCATTAAAAAGCAGGACTGAAATTCTAACACACACACACATAATTGAAACAGATTATAAAGTAATCTAAAATTCCTCTTACAGTTGGATATCTGAAGATTGGTAAGCTGTCTTAACCATAAAAAAAGGTGGTGTAAGGACTGGCTCCACTGTGTAAAGGAGGTCTTTTATAAACTTAAATAAGCATGCCTCATAGTTTTGTGCTTTACACAAAAGCAAAAAATACCACCCCCCGAATCATGTATTGGTAGTAGGGGGCCCAGGTTCTTGTCTGCATTCATTTGGTGTTCAGTTGATCAAGACTGAACAACATCAGCACAGAAACAACGTTTAGAGCAGACAATGGATTAAAACTCAGTTGTCACAATCACGTCTATGTGCAGAGTAACCAGAAAGCAGGTGTTCAACAGCATATGAAGAAACTTTCAGAAGAGGGAGGTGTGTAGGCTCTGGCTGATCAGAAGGTTGTTGGTTCAAGTCCCATGGCTGATAGGGATTTCACCGCTGGTCCCTTGAGCAAAGTCCCTAACCCACCAAGGACACGGCCTGACCCTGCTCTCAGATTCTCACTTGTACGTTGATTTGGACAAAAGCTCCTGTCCTGTAATGTAATGTAACATCCTGAGAAGGTCTTCTGCTCACATCGCCCCATCAGTCAAAGGAACTGGATGTACAAAAAACACTTAAACAAGAAGCAGGGAAATATTCTGAATAGCAGAACATTTCCAGTTAAAGAGGAAGAAAACTGACCCCCTGATGTGTAAATACGTAAAAGATCAAATTTATTATTACTTGATATTGACAGTAGTACATACATATAGACAGAGAAACAACAAATGAAAACATAGAAATGTAAATCTACAGGCTGGTCTTCACCTTCTTCTGTGGTTCTTCTGGACCAAGCATCTCCCTCTTGCGAGATACCCTGCTCTCTGCATCTGGTTGATCCATCTCCTTCACACCCTTTGAACACGACTGAATTAGTATCCATCTGAACCTTTCAAATTTGGAAAGGGGGGAGGAGGTATCGTCCGGGAACTGCATATCAAAGCTTCTGTCCACCCTCTGACTAACAACTCCCCCATGTTCAAAATGTCGACTTTACACAGATTTTGTGTTTTTACTTTCCGTTCACATTTGGGATCCTTAGCCACTCAGTTACAATTTGTGGGACTGCCAAAACCAAGCAAGTGAAAACTCGCATTTCCCCACTGTTAGGGTTATAAATTGCAAGGCAGCCTACATCAATATTTCTTCCTGGATATTAATCAAGTGCACACAAAGACACACCCCCACTCTGTGGTTTGGGACACCGCTCTTCAATTAGTGATTTAATCAAAAACGTTAGTAAGTAAATACTGTTTTTTTCTGAACACATAGTTGGCCAATTTGTTGCAATAGTTTGGAAACATCAAAATCTTTCCTTTGTCTATACTTTTCCAGACTTGGAAAAAACCATAACATTCCATAAAAAAAATCCATAATTTTTCCCTATTGCATAGGAACCATGATTAAAGTTGTGCAAATAAGCAAATTCACTCAAGTTAATATTGCAAATAGGGTGTGACCCATTAATGGATGTTATATGAATAATACATTCCATTTTTCATCCCGTAAGATTAAGATCCATGTCTCATACTTCCACAAAACCACCTCAAGCGAATGTAAAAACTTTTGCAATACTTGCGGACTTCTTTTCAAATTTGTGCGCTATTCATCAATAGTTTCAGTGCACATCTTCAAATTGCAAAAATCTAGGTTAATGGTAATGCCAGTACTGCCCCCATAATCCTGCGGCCACCAGCTGTCATGCTACTCCCACAAAATTATCTATGACCAGTTCTTGGCTGTTGTTCAGAGTGGCCCTATGCATGCTGATAATCCCCCCCACAAAACATGCTTGTCATCAGTCTCTGCTCTTTAAAAAAAAAACTAAACGACCCTGAAGGTAGCATTCAAAAAGCTACAATGAAATGAATCCATTAAACCACTGAGCAGTTGAAGAATAACAACACATGAAATATGCAAACTGCAAGCCTTAAGGCACACAGGAAACAAGCAGCCTTTTAGATCTGCAACATTTCCAGATGACCTCAAAAAGCAGAAGAGACCATAGACCCACCAGATTGTGCTGCATGGCATGCTTCAAAGTCCACTTCTTGGCCTTCTCCAGAAACACCTGCCTGCTGTACTTGTATTCTGCAGACTGAGGAAACGGTCAACAGCTTCAGCCATGACATCATACGAGCTTCACTGCAGGATCAAATGCTAACAGCAGTTTACTAAACCCTGCTGGCTTCTTAAAAATAAAACCCCATCCCACCCAAAAGTTTCTCTATTGGCAGTTTTCAAATCAGATTCTACAGCTAAGAACTGCATAAAGGTCACAGCCAACGTATTGAGAAATGGAGTTTCCACACACCAAGATGAGTCCGATTGCCACTATCTGCCAAGTCAGCCGAAGAAAACCCCCCACACATCACATGAAGCTGGACGTGATCACTTGCCCATACTCACGATGTCGGCCATGAGGGGGTCATCCGGGTTGGGTTCAGCCATGAGCAGCTGGATGGAAGTCAGTACAGTGGAGATGTTCAGGGATGGTCTCCACGCTCCCTGTCATGAACAAATGCCATATAGTCATCAATACTTCACTTAACCAACTAACCAAGCCACTGATCCTTCTTCTAAATGTCCAGAAACACGCTGACAATTCCATGTCAAGCAAAGAATCTAATAGCATCAGGAGCATGTTACTTATTGGGTAATCATCATCTTAAGAACATTAAGGAGCTTTTTTTGTGGTGTGAGAGCCAGAAACAGGGCCCATCAATATTAAAAGATTGGACACCACTAGTCGAGACCTTGAAAAGCTCAGGGGGGCAGGTGATGTAGTTTTACTTAAAACATTTTTTAGCTAAAAAACAGTGGAGGAACTTTGATACCTTTGGCGGCAACTTAAGAGCATCAAGGCAGATGCGTCCACCATTGTCAATATTAGGGTGGTAGATTGGAGTCAGGAAACGAATTTTGGGAGGTTCAAAAGGATACCTAAGAAAACAAACCATTAGATATTTTCAAAAACACTAGAAGTGTCATTGTTTGCAGAATAAAAACGCAGATGGTACGTACATTTTATACACAACTGATCGAACTATTAAAGACAAAAATAGAGCTGTTTTTGAAGTAAGTAGTTATTAAACCAGGTTGCTGCTCACCGTTCTGGGACCTTGATCTCAAGTGAAAACACACCACCCTCATATGGAGTGTTCACCCCTCCCACTAATTCTGCAATTATAAAAATGAATCCATCAGCACAGTAAAGGGGGATTCAGCAGCTACCATCAGGCAGTGAATGGTCATTACTACAAGATGCTGTTATTTTTCTAACAAAGTAAGACTTAAAGTAGTTAAGTAGTTAAAGTAGAATATGAAGAGAGGACATTAATGTCACCTGCAGCATGTACAAGACTCAGTGTCAAAGGAATGTTTGGGTCACAGTTTAGCAGTAGGTGCGATATATCCATACAGCTGTCAGTATCTATCATTACTCATTTTTTCAATATACTACCACGTCTGGGTCAGGATTTCCACAAGAATACAAACTCCTGACATACCGATTTACTATTAGCTGCAAGTGTAACCACAGGAGAATGCTGTCAACGTATTGTTTTTAATTAATGAGCAACAGGAGTGCAGTTTTCTCCCCAGATGGTAATTCTATAGCCCACATTTAAGGGTGATTATTCAGAATCACAAGTCACGGCCAAAATCGGCATGTACCGTATTATACCACTTGATGGCATTGTTTGCCTTTCCAAACAGAACAAATAGCATTCCATAGAATAGCATAGAATAGAATCACATAGAATATTATTGAATATAATAAAATATAATAGAATAGAATAGCAAACTTTTGCCATTGTCTGTGCCACAGTTAGCTTTAGGTAGGGATAAATGTACCAACATACGGATTCGTTTCACATTTGCTGTGACAGAAAACAAGCCTCAGTACAAACAGTGTAGGACGCCAGTAAAGCACCACAAAGTGCTTTTCTGAAATGAACAGAAACAAATCGTTGCTTTTTCTTTTAATGCGTCTGAAATTCAATGCTATTTATTGAACTATGCACCAATACCATTTTTTTCAGACTGAGTACTGATGCTGGCTGTCTGGTACTCAACGATACCAAAACTAATCTGCACGTCAGGTATTAATTTTTGTAATTTACAAAATCGCTGCGAATCAAGTTCACCAGCACTAAATTGATGTATGGTTAAAACCAGGCCGCTCACCGGCTTTGAGCTCGCCCACGTCGTGCTCCGTCTGCCAGCAGGACACCCCAGGCGGCGGCTCGGCGCCCAGCAACTGCAGCTCCCGCTTCAGGCGGCTGATCCGCTGCATTTTGGCACCCGTCTGCCGGGAAAACAGGAGGCGTTTAAGGGCTCGGTGCGGCAGCATGACGGCGGACCAGCTCGCATTCCAGCCAAAGGCCAACCCGTTACCATACATAAGGCTCAGACAGTTCGTATAATCCGTTACGCGAAACACTTACCTGACCACGTCAGTCAATGTGCTGTTACTAATGGTTTACAGAGAAAATACGAAAGAGACAAACACCGGTGGGGAATACGATTTGATTTTCCCTCGTCTTTCGAATGTGGACAAACGCGTCATCGAGCGCTTCTACCGAAGTGATTTCTGGGTGTTGTAGTCATTTCCCCATACATTTATAGGTTCAATATAAATTACAAAACTACAATTACCCATGATGCACGCGTGCTTTATTTTGCGTTGTTTAGGCATTGTAGCCGATTGTCAAACAATCGATCTTGCAAACTTTTGATTTGCTTTCTGAGTAACGTTCAGTTAGACAATGGCACTGAGACAGATTCTGGTTAAACGCAGCAAATAAGCTTTAATGGTAATATACACTCCAAAGATGCTTTGCATAGTGGAAACCCAACCAGCTCTACTGTCCTGCTAGCCTGTTCAGTAACAATGTTTCAACTTCACCCCATGGCATAATATACATGTGCTGCATTGCTAAAAGCACGAGAGAAACTTTATGCTCCCAGCATACTTTTCAGTACTAGTTACAGCCCTGTAGTGCCAGGATTCTTACAGTACTAATAAATTTTTATAATGCGGATATTTTTGCCACCAGGCATTTTGTCCCAAATCCCTTCTAATTGCCAATATCCAGGCATGAAAAACCTAACAGGTTTCAGAATGAAATGAGGTGAGGAATAGCAAAACCAGCCCAAGTACTCAGGACAATGGCAAAGCTGAACCTGTTCAGAAAATTAACAACTTGTTGTATTGGTTATTTGTTAATTTAACAAAGCTTTACAATGTTTTAAGTGGTTTAAAATCATCAGCAGCTCAGCATGTACAGGTGGAACAATCGTTTCATGTCAAACTGCAACAACCAAATATGACTCAAACTCCGCATATAACACTTGGAAGCCGCCGCGAAAATGTCCTGAAAGTTTTTGCCTCTGTCAGCCTCGTCTTCCATGCGGATTCACGTGGAAACCAAGTATGCCACCCGGTGGACTCTAAGCGTACCTACCATAAGACCTCCTGAATCAAAACCAATCAATCAAATC
Organism: Cryptomyrus ogoouensis; assembly: GCA_025773925.1. NCBI lineage: Eukaryota > Metazoa > Chordata > Actinopteri > Osteoglossiformes > Mormyridae > Cryptomyrus > Cryptomyrus ogoouensis. Next base: position 21,779,818 of record JAOYFF010000015.1, on the reverse strand, counting down.
AATCATTGGTATGTCAGCACTGAATTCCCCCATATACAGTGCAGACAGAAAGTCTTTAGAATCAGAATCAGGTTTATTGGCCAAGTGTGTGTGTGGCACACAAAAGGAATTTGTTTCCGGCAGTTGGTGTCTCTCCAGTACAATAGATCAAACCAGTACAGATTAAATACAATATAAAGGACATCTTATTTACAGACAGAACAATGTACATAAAGTGTAAACAACATACAAGGTGCAAAGTGATTTGTTCTGCTGTCCTAACTGTCCATTGCAGTCTGTTCCTGTCCTGTTTGGTTGCTGCTCCAAACCAGACTGTGATGGAGGAGCACATGATGGACTTGATGACTGCTGAGTAGAACTGGATCAGCAGTTCCTGTGGGAGATTGTACTTCCTAAGTTGTCCAAGGAGGTACAGCCTCTTGTGGGCAGTTGTGACTGTAGGCAGTGGTGATTTGATGGTTAGGGACATGCACGTGTAATTGAAAGATTGCAGGTTCGAATCTCAGACCGACAAGGCACCACTGAGGTACCCTGAGCAAGGTACTGCACCCTGGGTGCTGAATTAGCTGCCCCCTAATATGTCACATTGTCACATATGGGTTAAATGTTGAGGACACATTTTGTTGTTGTGTGGTGTGTCAAAAACGACAATTAATCACTAAATTCAAATTCTCTTATGTGCCTTTTTGAGGATGGAGAAGATGTTGCTCTCCCACTTCAGGGCCCTCATTTATCAACCGTTCGTAGACACTGTCCTAAATTCCATCTACGAATGAAATTTAGAATGTTCGTAAGTACAAAAAAAATCCGGATTTATCAAAAGTGCGGAGGCCAGTTGTTGATAAATCCCACATGTTCTTACTCAGGTGCTCGTGCCCGTTCATAGTCATTTGCATTCAGAAACGCCCTCCATTGACCATATGGTAACACCACCATGCAGAAAATCCTAGTTTTTTACCCGAAAATAATGGCCAAGAAAGCAAAAAAAAAAAAAAACTTCAGTGACAGTGAGATCGAGGTCGTCGTTGCCGAGGTCTAAATGAACTAAACGTTGCTGTTCGGTTCCCTTAGCTCTGGGTAACCAATAAAAAAAAGAATACTGACTGTGAGAAAGTGACAGAGGCAGTAAATGCGGTCGGTCAGAGGGGAGGTCCCGGTCAGAAAAAATTGTTCGATATGGTTCAAACTAAACACGAAAAAACGTGTTTCGGCACACAGACGGGACAGATCTGCTACTGGGGGTGGACAGATCACTACAGAGCTGACGACGTTTGACACGCGTGTTGCCAGCATTATTGGAGACACTGCTTTGTCTGGCATCAGTACACACGGAGACAGTGACAACCTGGCTCCACCAACAGATCAAGCAGGACCATCCAGTTTCCACAACGAAGGTAAATCAAACAGTTTGCAAACCTTTTATTTTGAAGTGTAACAACATCCTTTTAAACTATATAATGAAATGAGACGCTTGATGTGACACTTAAATAATAAACTGAGAATTTACTAGAAGTATTCCGTCAAAGTAATGTTTAATGTGTAAATGTTTGTTTTAATACAGAAGCTGTGCCAAGTCCCGTGGTCACGCAGGAGGAGCAGCCACAGGTCGAGCAGCCGGTGCAGGGGCCGTCAGTGCATCGGGAGCCAAAGGCGTGGACTGACGCGGTCCTAGGAAATCAAGAGGAGACAATCTAGTCGATCAACGAACTAAAGCAAGCAAATTGCTGCAAGTGCATCATACATAGTGTTACCAGTGCGTCATTGTTACTAGTTTAAGTTGCAAAATAAGTTTTTTTCCCCATCAATTAATGTGCTGTTTGATTACCTAAAATATATATCTTAATGATCCTCGCTCTTGCCTGAATGGCAGCAGCGTTGAGCAGTGGAGGAAGCATGCGTCAGGCATGGGGGGGGTCTGGTATTGGGGGCTCCTGCAGAGGGATGCCTTGTCTGATGGCCAAGATGTGGAGTAGACAACAAGCCATAATTATGCGGCACACCTTTTCAGGTCGATATTGTAAGGTACCTCTGATGCTTGACAAACACATGTGCCACCGACCTTTCAGGCTCCACTGTGGATCTTGTCTGCGCATGTGCTCTGTTATAATTTTGCTCCTGAATGGTCGCTGGGTTTGGTATCGGAGTCATGAGCCACGGCTTCAATGCATAACCTTGATCACCTAAAACGTAAGGTTACAATAGCTATTGGATATAATTACACAAGCAATAGCATTTTTAAAAACTGTCACTCACACCAATAAGCCATCCATCCTCAACATCACCTCTCTCTCGACACGCACTCCGACGGAGTTGTTTCGTATAATAAATAAATCGTGCGTTCCTCCAGGCCATCTGGCAACAAAATTTTAAATGCTTAAATGAGCATCAGCAATTATTTGTACATTATTGGAATTAAACCCTTTTATATTGACATAATTAAATTCGTATTGTGATGGTGTTTTATTGCAATATGTGTGCAATCTAGTGCTCCTATGGTATTTGGAAATCCCGCAATTACGGCTTGTTTTTGATTTGTCCAAGGAAACTGGATGTATTTTGGGCTCAGGGAAATGATATATGGCATGCAACACGCATGGCATAATCCGGCTCAGCGTTGGCTGTGAAATGCCCGATCGGTCTTCAATCTGACGTTGGAAAGTGCCGGTGGCTAAAAATCCCAGGGTTGACGATAATTGAATTTGGACTGGAATAGGATTCGTGCGGTTGGTCTGTCGCTCCAAAAAAGGTCTCAAATCACGACATAAACCCATAAGGATCTCTTTCGGGAGGCGGTATCTGCTCAGAAGCCACCCTGAACTCTCACCAAGCAGATCAGTGCGTTCTCGGAAGACGCGTTCCCTCCGGAGAGCACGGTTTGCCAAATCTTCTAATAAAGCCAGATCAGCCATGCTACATTTTCAAATACCCATCACAGGTCTCTTTTATAGGTTCTAACACCAATTAGGTGACAAAGCTGTTTCTCAACAAACATAATTACTGATTGAGTATATATCATTTTGAAATGAACACGTGGATAACAGACTTTCAATATTGCAGGTCCCCTGTTCCACCACTAGATTCTGTGCTTACGCATGGTCAGAGCTGTTCTTATATTTAAGAACATTTCTAAGTATAAGTACAAGATGGTAAATTCCACACTTTGCGTGAAACTGTTCTCGCGCAAAAAATACGCAAAAATCTGTGCGTAAGAACGGTTTATAAATGAGGGCCCAGGTCTTGGGAAATGATAGTTCCCAGGAATTTGAAAGTCTCCACAGAAGACCACCCTCCTGCTGGGACAAAGACCTGGCTGACGACCTCAACAACTTCTATTGCAGGTTTGAGAGGGACATAATCATACCCCTCACCCACTCCAGCCCAATAACAATGGAAACCATCATACCGTCCTACCATCCCCCCCAGGAACTCGGGTCCCAGGAGTTCTTGGAGTGTCTGCTTAATTCAGTGGCAAATGTATTGGTTTTCGAACAAATTCACCATTTTATTAATTTGATTGCTTTTAAAAACAAACAAAAAAAACTAGGGCTGTCAAAATTAACGGGTTAACGCGGATTAATCCATCATCATGATTAATCTGATTCAAAATTTTAACGCAATTAACCCATCTGCAGTGCGGAATGACTCAAAATCCCTGAAATGTCTCTGTCAACCCATTTCGGGCAGTTTTGGTGCGTTCCATTTGCCCTCAGAACTCATATTCAGATTCTGAGTTTTGAAGCCGGAAGTGACGAAATACGTGCTCCCGTTTCTTTCTCAGAGCAGCACAGAGGATCCCGAGTTCAGAATCAAAGATGGCTGCGCCCTTTATCAACAGAAGGGAAAGTTGTAGTTTTATACTGTTTAAGCACTACTTCTCATTTGTGTCTCATTAAATCGGTCGCACACACTATACCGTCCAACTTATCTGTGGACGTGTTGCTACGGAGTTTTATACGTAAAGCACCGCACGTAATGTTATTGCTAACAATGGCAATCAACCGGGCTAGAATAGGATTTTATGATTAGTCGGATTATTTGTCGGATTTACGGTAGTTTTGGCTAATTGTAAGTGAAAGAAGATAAAGACCATTTAAACTGAGGTACCTTAAATCTGACAAGTTGTCGGGCTAAGCAAAAAATCTTGCTTTTTGATATGGGTCCATGGTATTGCACATCTGTGCATCCGACTCGTGTTCAAGATGTTCAGTAAACATGTTAAGTGCATATATATTCCCTTTTTTCTTGAATCTGTTTGCTCATGCAAAATGAAATGCGGTTAATATAGATTAAAAATGAATTATATTTAATCGTGATTAATCTAAATTAATCCACAGCAACCCTGTGATTAATCTGATTAATAATTTTAATCGTTTGACAGCACTAATAATTAGACATAATGAAAAGCTTTTTTTTTTTTTTAGTATATTGGTGTAAATTATGTCTCCAAGTTGATTCGGGTCTGATCAGAATTTCTGCCTTGATTTGATAAAATAATTATGTTGATAACCTATTGTTTTTCAAGGATTTATTTTTTTCTTCCTTATGCAAGGGATACAGTCAGACTGTAACCTGCAGTAAAATGAAAAGTGGTAAAATTCAAACTAGTGGTGGGCGATATGACAATATTTTATTGTCACCGGTTACAGTTGTATCCACGATACACATTTCAGAGGTATCACAAGAATCATGAAACCACACTACATTTTCGTTTACATTTATTTAGCAGACATTTTTGTTGAAAGTGTCGCACAAGTAAGAAAATTGAGACAAATAAGAACATAAGAAATTTACAAACAAAAGGAGGCTATTCGGCCCATCAAGCTCGTTTGGGGAGAACTTAACTAATAGCTCAGAGTTGTTAAAATCTTATCTAGTTCTGATTTAAAGGAACCCAGGGTTTTAGCTTGCACTACACTAGCAGGAAGACTATTCCATACTCCTACATGCTGTGTTAACGAAGTGCTACCTGACCACTGTAATGTAGCCTGCGGTCCCTCAGCAAGATATTGTTGTATGAGATATTGTGATAACTGGGGGACAGATGCCTGTCTGTGTGCCCCCCCCCCCCAGTTAATGATTCTCACTCTGAAAGCTGACTCGCCAAAAGGACCCCAACAGATTGCCAGCCCATGAAGGGGTCAGGTCATCAGGGGGTTTTTATTTTTCCCCCTATATTCTAAGTGGCCAGACATGCAACAGAAAACCCTAGAATCTCAGAATGTGTAACTTGTAAAGTCCCCACCAATGAAGGTGGATTTCAGTATGAGTGGCGGCTGTTGTCTAACTGTCTTTCTTGGTGGATATGTTGTCAAAGCTTTCATCTTCACTTTCTGTTCACTTTGCTTGAGTTATTGCTGCTTAAGCGTACGTCTGACTGCTATATCTCTGCTGGTCATGCTTTAAAACTTGTGCCCAGTCCACATTTTTATTTACCCCAACTGTGAGTAAACTGATAGTTATGTTAAAATGATTATTAAAATAATGTGTTTTGTTCATTGATATCTTAGACTCCATGTCGAAGGACCTCTAAGGATTTAAGTTGGTTCATAGTGTACTACATTTATATGGTAAATTGGATTTTTCAGTGACTAAAGATGCACACAAACATAATACACGTGCAGCACAAAGTATGCTGACATGAGGCTTTACTCTGTGCTATGATATTGGCTTACTACTCAGTCTAGATGTGGCTTTGGTTTAGGTTTCTGCAAAGCACCTGCTGTGTTACAGGTGTAATGAAATACAGTGGTACCTTGGTTTGCGAGCATAATTCGTTCTGGAAACGTGCTTGTAATTCAAAGTACTCGTATATCAAAGCGAATTTTCCCATAGGAAATAATGGAAAATGGTTAATACAAAATATAACTTAAAAATACATAAAACAAATTAACCTGCACTTTACCTTTGAAAAGAATCGTGGATGGTCTGAGGGAGACGAGAGAGAGGAGAAGAGGAGGGTTATTTTGTAGGACAACTTTCAGTATAACTAACGGAATCATCTGATGGCTCACTGGAATCTTTCTTTTTGTGTTACTTTAACAAGGAACTTATTGAATGACAGCTGCTTTTGCCTCCTTTTCAATTTCGTGGAAATGTGGACATGTGGACAGATTCATCGCTCGCACTGCTACGGCCTTATTCAGATGGCACTTTTCTACTAAATTTTGACTATATGAGTGAGGGACGCCGACTGAGACGATTACCCACAATCTTACAGCGAGAGAGAAATAAGAACCATCGGCTCAGTTGTGATTATGTGACGCTTGGCAGGCAAAGCATATACGTAATACTTGTATTGCAAGACCTTGCTTGTTTATCAAGTTTATTAAAAAATTTTGCTCGTTTTGCAAAACACTCGCAGACCAAGTTGCTTGCAATCCAAGGTTTTACTGTGTTTAATACCACCAACAAAACAAAAAATTACATAATGGACTCAGTGGTTGGCATCATCAGTGGAGTAGGTAATAGTGATGTGTGTTTTGGTGGGGGTGAGGAATCTAACATTGGGTATTCAATAGGGGTGGGAAAATATCGATTCTATGATTTTATGCTCACAATCCTGTCTCTCCCCCCCCCCCTCCCCCCCCCTCCCCCCCCCCCCTCCTCCCTCTCATCTCCTTTTCTTTCCTCCACTCTCTTCCATCTGTTCCTTTTCT
>JAOYFF010000015.1:21735522-21757661 GCA_025773925.1 Cryptomyrus ogoouensis | reverse complement strand
ATTACTGCCCCCACAGGTAAATACACGAAACTACAGATTGGGCGTCAGGCTGGTGTTAAACAGCGTCAAGCGAATGCCAGTGAAACGCCAATCGAACGCAGCTACAAAACGCAGGAAAAACGCATATGGCGATCAGAGAGCGTTCGTTTCGAACGTCCGTGTGGACGAGGCCTAAGACTTTGCTGTGCAATAAAAAAAAATAACAATTTTGTCAACCAAAAATAGGCGATTCATGTCTGAAATGGAATTATGTGTGCTTCCAAGTTTGTTAAATGTTTGTGTACCGTTTTGTATGATGTCAACTCTGTCAGCTGTCAACTCCGTCAGATGGATTTTTTCTAGTATATTCATTACAAATAAGCTCAGAATGATTTAAAAATGAGTTTGTCAATAATTATTTCTATTGTACACCTACTTGTTATTTGTGCTATAAATGTACTTTATATTTTTATATGAATTTTTGTGACTGATGGAGTTGATAAGGTTCAAGCTCTCAGTTGCAAAAATGCCATTTAAGATGAAATTAAATCACTGGGAGGTTGGCCCATTACAAATTTTATATATATTTTCCCAGCATGACTGAAGAGAAATAAGAATGAATGAATTGGTCACTGGTACAACTGTTTTGATTATTTAATTAATTTTATTTGCCATAATTTACTAAGTTTTGGAGTTACATTCCCTAAACCCATTTTCCCCATTGGAGATGTATATTTTAGTACATAATTTTAGTGAATGCAAAGTTTTTCAGGAACGCATTAGTTACGTTTTAGTGGGACTGATTGTACTGACACAACTGAAGCTTTTTCTTAAAGCAAAAATAATTAAAGATATTGTTTTTGGATTTTGAGAAGGAAACACAGATGAAGTTTTATTTTACTTATTTTTCCTTCCTCTGTTCTCCTCCCTCCCCTGCAGGTGTGCAGAGAGCATGTTGTGTGTGGTGCCAGACATCTCAGCATTCCGCGAGGGTTGGAGATGGGTGCGGCAGCCGGTACAAGTACCGGTCACACTGGTGCGCAACGATGGGATAATCTACTCCACCACGCTAACGTTCACCTATACACCAGAGCCGGGCCCGCGACCCCACTGCAATGCCGCCGGGGCCATCCTGCGTGCCAGCAGCTCCAGCCTGCTGGGAAGTAGCACGAATAGCGATGCTGGCTATGCTGGAGGCAACAGCAACCCCACTAGCGTCACATCCTCTTCAGCTGCTGCTGCAGTTGTGTCCTAACACACAAAACGCACGTAAAATGACTTACAGGTGAACTCCTCAAAGTGCTGCAAAAAAAAAAAAAAAAAAAAAAAAAGGTTCACGAAGGAGAGAAACGAGGGGGAAAAAGAGAGGAAAAAAATCCATAATAAAAAAGGCTAAAAGGACATGCGTAGTTGGCCTTGATGGTGGATAGACATAATGGAAATCCACTTTCCTAAGAACTCCAGTGTCCCCAGTCGTGCTCTATAACCGGCCGCACCAATGATACGTCAGCCATGTATAAAACTTTATTAAAAGAAAAGTCTATTTTTTGCTTTTTTTCCTCCTCCTTTGTGTTTCTGTAAAGGGCAAGATGTATTACTGTTGGGGTGGGACTCTATTAGAGGAACACATATAAAATGTGGTAATAACATAGTTTTTATGGACCAAGGATATTGTATAAGCTTTAGTAAAGGTACATTTTCTCCATACCTTTTTGTATTAAGCATATAGTACACTTTTGTTACCAAATAGTTTCTATTTTAACTCTGAGCTGAAGTCTGTTTCAGGTTGCAATTCTGGCCTGGCTTGTGTATTGTAGCTACCTTATTTTTTTTGTCGAATGCCAGCATTTTTGGTTTTGGGGTGGAATACTTTTTTTTTTTTTTTTTGTAAACTGCATTCTGGTGATTTTTTTTTTTTTTTTTTTTTTAAAGCAAAAACCGAAGTTGTATTGTGTGTTTTTTTTGGGGGGGGAAAGAATCTGAGTTCATTTTATCGTTCTTTTATATGAAGTCTTTAAAAGAAAAGCTTTAAGCATTGCCTCTGCCTTGTCTGCAATACTGAACGTGCGCTACGTTTCCTTTTAATGATAATGAAGGAACATAGCGGTTTCTATTTCTTCCTTTTTATTTGCTGCAACTTACAAGTTACAGAAACAAAGTGGTCAAGTCTGTTACTGTGTTAGAGAAGTGGTAGCCATAGAAAAGTGTACATCTTTGTCAAACATAAATGCCAGATTCATTTCGCCTAGTCCGCGATAGATTTCGCCTTTGTGTGTTCCACAATGCTGTCATTGTAAAAGTATCAAGTGTATAAAATCTTGAATTTCTTGTACAGCTGTCAATTATAGGTATAACCTAAACTGTTCTTAGTCTTCCAGGTGTCTAGAATTGTCGCCAGAACCCTGTTGTTAGAGATGCTGAAAATGACTGACACTTAAAGTTGATGTGGCCTTACTGCAGTTGTGAAGATTTGTTTCTACTGTTGACTACAGTCAATTTGCTACTCTCCAGTTTGCCTTTTTAATTTGCCATGTTATACCGAGTTAATGACTGTCTTGTTACATTATTCACTGAAGACATCATTGCATTTCCTGGAAGACCAACACCTTTTTTTTTTTTTCTTTTGTACCTTCACTGGATTATCGAATTCTTATGCAGTGCCGTTTGGTGCTAGAACAGCTCCTGTCTGGCTAACAATGCCTAGGCACATGTCCTCCACTTTGACATACAGCCTGCTAAACCAAAAGACCTAGGTCTTCAATTTAGGAGACCAAACAAGTGCTTACCACTGACTAGAGAGAAGCATCACTTGCAGCGGACTTGACGATAGCCCAGAATCGCCAGTGCTGCATATGTCCTTGGCGAGGCAGAGCTTGTGTTGGAGGTTCCATTTCTCACACTTCATTTCTCATCAGTCCTCTCACCAGTTGATGGACCTCCTCTATCCTCCCTATTCTTGCCCAAGTTTCTAACTGGAACCAACTCCATCATTCCTGAATATGTATGTCTACCCTTCTGAGTTGTTGTGATTAGGGGGTTAGACAAAGGTGACCAGGCACCTCCTGCAGACCACTCTTCTACAGATCTATAGTCAACTTAACAGAAAAAAACTTTCGTTCTTGGTTTATGGTAGTCCATCTCAGTTGATCAGAGTGAGGTGGCCTACTAATACATTGTCTTAGGATGAGAAAAATGTCTAATACTGACACTGTTTTGGTGATTTAGGTTGATGTTGGCATCATTAGATCATGAGTTGCCTGTAGTTTCCAGTACATTTCATGTAAAAAAAATAGAGGGTTTCATACAGTGTGTAGGTGGTAGTCGGTATTTTATCGGTATTTGTCTTTGGTGAATTGTGTGTGGTGAGAAACAATTAATGAAAGGGTTTTTTTTTATTAGAAAAAAATGCGTTAAATGTTAGTATTTTAAAGCAGTATTTTGACAAAGAAGCATTTATGTTTTGTGTCTGGCTTCCACAGCACAACAGTTTAGTTTTTTGTTGAGTCAGTGCCCTCTTGTATTCATCTGCACAAATGCAACACTGAGTACATTTCTCATTGAACATTTTACAAAGTTGCATGAGGTGGAACCCGTTTAGAACTTGGACCCGAAACCTACAAAACGATAAAAATGTTAGTGGAAGTATTTGTCATGCGTAGTCCATGTTCTGAGCACTCCATCCAGGGTGATCATTTTTCCACCTTGATTTCAGCTTGCCATGAATTTAATGATTTATGGCGTCTCGTATTGTTGACTTGTTCAGATATCTTTTTTATTGGTAGTGCAGGGTCCAGCACACTGTCCTTATGCAATTGCTGGTTTCATAGCGATGCATGCTTCACAATGATAATATCCAAACAGACAGACAAAAAGGCAATATCATGATTTAATTACAATAGAACTATGTACACTTGGAGATAAATACTGTGATTTGAATGTCTACACAAATTTGTATTTGGTATTGTTAACACACCCTTAGCATAAAAGTTGATTTAAATTTTTTTAAACCTTTATGAAAAGCAAAAAAAGGGTTAAATTTTCAGCCTTGTTCACAAGTTTATATGCCCATTGTTTCATGTGATGTTTTTTTAATTTTATTATTAATAGTATTTGCCCTGCTGTTTATTTCAAATAAGTGCATTATGTCCTTACTGCCTCTGGCCCTGGAGTGGACTTGCTATTGCCATGATGATGCACTAATGATTAGTAGGGAGGGGGTAGGGGGCTAACTGCCAGCATTTTGCAGTTAAATTGCTTTACCACAAGAAATTGCATGAATATCAGCTGAAATCTATTGTGTCCATTGTCGTAAATGAAAACGAGATCTTGGCCTTTTCTAAACTGTTCTTTTTGTTTTCCTTGAACAAGTAGAAATGGTGATCTTCAAAGGAAGAGCCTTAAGAATGTCCAACTTGACCATTTAAGGTGGAGTTTTTGTGCACCACTGTTGAGGCCCTGAAACTTTCTGGGTGTCTTGCTGCACTTGACATTCTGCTTTCCTGCTGATTTTGAAGTTTCACCAAACATGCTGACCCGTACAATTTGGAAGTGGGCCCTAATTAAATTAATGCGAAAAGGGATGGCTGTAGGCATGTTTCAGACATTTGATTGACAATCCTTACTGGTTATGACTGTTTACATGAACTCTTTAGGCCTGGCCCCACAGTAGCTTATGGTTTAAGCGGGGTTAAAAGTTCTGCGAATGATTTTTATATCAACCCTATTACTTCACCAGCTAAGAGTGAGAAATGTTATGAAACTTTCTGAACATGCTGACAGAACAAAGACTTTCTACTTTTATTTTAATGTAAGTGATGCTTTTCTAATATACTTACGCTTTTCTTTTCTTCAAAAGCAGCTGTTTTTTTATGAGCTCTGATCAAAATGTGTGTACTCAAACATGCCAAATTACAATTAACGTAAATTTCCATGTACTGCTAAGCAAACAGGGTGCAGGAGGGGCAGGTTTACGAAGGAGTGGACAGAAACGGAGGCCTGCCGAGGTCCAGTTTGTAGTGTTAAACAAACCACGTTCTCACTGCTGTGTAGCCTGGAGGATGAGGTGTGAACCTCTCATGAGTCAGTCTCCAGGGTCTAGCATGCGTTTGTTAACCTGGGTGGTACCCCTGGCCCCCACTATCTCTCTCTCTCTTTCCTGCCTACTGTAGACACAGAATTACCAGATTGGTCCAAGATGCAGGATAGGCTGTGGGGTTCAAGACGCAGTTCATACCTAACCCTTGCAGTAAAATCGTTCCACCAACATTCCAATAGCCGCATTCCATATGATGGTTGCTGCTTAGATGTGTGGTGTGCTACGCTTCTGCTCCCATTCATGCTGTCATCTTGTCAGCTGAAGAATGTGGTGGAATGATTAAGCAAAAAGAATTAAACTTTAAAACCCAGAAGTGTGCAGGTAAACTAGAGGCCTTTCAGTCATGGCAGCTTTTGTTGTAGATAATGACCTGCATGTGCAATTTCATTTTGAGAGATCCTGAATTCTACCCAGAAATTAGTCTGGCAAATATGCAATCATTTCTGCTCTTTTACTGTTGGAGCCATTCTAGTAATTCTGTTTCTATCACCTCCTCTGCACATTTGGAAATGGTGCAGAAAGGAGAGCTTTGAATCAGTAGAACTTGATATCCACTGTGTTTATAGAAATGAGCAGGAGTATCTGTGTGGTAGTGACCTCAGTGATCATTGAGGGGTTATGTGGTAGGACCTGTGCAGTTGTAAAATTTTAGCAATAACGTGAAACAGCAGGACAGTTTTTTGATAGGTTTTTATTGTACATATTACACCTGCTCAGTTCCATATTTCATTACTGGATACACAAACAATACACCAACAATATTGACAAAAAAAGAATAAAGAAAAGTAAAGATATGCAGTGTGTTGTACTGTTATTGTATATTCCTCACCATTGTACATTTTTCCTGTTGCCTTTGTTCTCTGAGCTTACAAGCTCACCAGCTGACCAGTCTTTAGTAGCCTCTAGTATTCCTGCAGCCATGGTGCCTTAAGTGTTACTGTTGTCTATTGACTGTCAATATCCCTGGTACTTCTGCTTGTTCATTTTTGTTGATGCACCTTCTTGGCTCCTCGCTGGTATACAGTGGTATCTGCTATCACTTTAGTGGACCAGTCTGCTATAGTATAGTACCATTTACCTGTTACTGTCAATATGCAGCTTGCTTGTTTGTTACCATAGCCTTATATCTACAATCAGAAGGTTTTTTTCGAATTCATTGCTGTAACAAAGTAACTAAAGTTTAAAAACTGTATTGAGTACTTTGCTTTTATGCAGTTTATCTTATGTGACACTGTTTCTTTGTCCATGGCACTTAAAGTCAAACAATACCCAGTCTCTAGTGAAAATGATCCTTTGCAGGTTCCCCTGTTGGAACAACATTCAAGTGCTTTGAGGTATCTTCAGGTACTGTGTCCCTCCAACATAAAGTTATTAAGAGGGAGGTGAAATACAGTTCTGTATTTTACTGATGACCTAATCCGCAGTATTCTGAAAGGTAATGTGGCTTTGGGCCCTGGGACTCTCAGTAATGGATTAGGCTCTGGAGGATGTTGCTCACACTCTGACAATCACTCCAGTGTAATAATCCCCTTTGTTTTAAAGTTTCTTTCCCGTGGAGCTATTAAAGGTTTATTATAATCCTCTTTATTTTTAAGAAAAATGATAAGTTATACGTATGCGTAAAAAGGAGTATGCAGACTTTTACAGCTAAAGGGAGATTGTGTGATGGGACATAACTTCCTTAAATGTGGCGTTTTGTCCCTTAGTTCATTCAGCTTTGTCTAGTTCTGATGGGACATCGTAAGTGAGATAAAATGAAGTACAGACACGTTGAATGGAGCATTTAAAAAAAAAAATCTAGATTGCTTCGTTACAGAGCAGTAATGTTGTAGCCAGGAGACTGACACTGTTCCTAGTAGACTTTGGTGGCCCATGCAGTGGGTAGGTGTCCTGGCAAGAATAGTCAGGAGAATTTTCAGGGCATGAATGCCATTTGTGAGTTTGGAAACTATTATGAAGTGAAATTATGTCATTGTTGACACCCCACAACAAAAATGTGTCCTGTATTTAACCCACATGTGACATCATGACATAGAAGGGGACAGCTAATTCAGCACCCAGGGAGCAGTACCTTGCTTAAGGTACTTCAATGGTTCTCTGCTGGTCAGTGATACAAACCAGCAATCTTTGAATTACAAGTGCACTTTCCTAACAATTAGGCCACCACTGCCAACTAGTGCATGAATAATTCAGGTAAATTTTTAAAACATTCTCCAACAATAATAGTCTTTTGCAGAATACAATTTTATATTTCTTCTAGTAAACATTCTCTACATAAAAATTCTCATTCAATATAAAATGAGACTTAAAACATGCCATGTAAAATTTCATTCCACAAATGTTTTACAGAGAAATTAAGAGTAATACGGGAAAAAACAGCACTAGAGTACTACATATATGCAGGGTGTACAAGATCTATGGCTGGCATACAGAACCATGCGGCTCCTTTGAACCCCCCTCCACAGGTGCAGGAAATCCCACAGCAGGTGCCTTCACACAGGTTCAAGGACAAATGTAGCACATCTGCAGATACTCCACACCACCAAAGGGATGGGGTTACACAAACATGAAGTACAGATTAGAAGCCAGCTGGATAGTTTAGTTTTAGACTTTAAACACAGCTTAGCATGTAATTATAATCATCCATAACATTCATATGCAAGAAGTCTAAAAGTGCCATAAGTGGCTGACCCTTCACTGTGACCCCAATCTTGCTCTCACCTGTATCTGTGTGAGCGTTTGTCTCAGGGAGAGCAAGACAGCGTAAGCAAATAAAGGATTTCCCTAACAGGAAATCATAAAGTATCATGAAAGAAGTGGATGGGAGCTACAACACTCTGGATGACAAACATTCTTAAACTAGAAGGAAAATTCTCAAGCCAGTTCATCAGTCAGTTCCAAGCACATTTTCTAGCAATTTCAAGTACTAAAGGTGGTACAGTAAAACCCAGCAAGTATGTAACGAATTATTCACCGGGTTATGGTGACACCAAGAACCACTGGCTACAAGCAATGTAAAGGAGTGCAGAGCTGCAGTGGGGGTTACTTTCTGTGTTTAAAAGAGAAAGACCAAGCACAGTGGGCACAGTCATGAGAAAGACAGCAGATAGTAGACATATACTATATTGGCTAAAGTTTTGGGACACCTGCCTTTACACATACATGAACTTTAATGACATCCCATTCTTAATACATAGGCTTTAACATGGAGTTGGCCCACCATTTGCAGCTATAACATCCTCAGCTCTTCTGAGAAAGCTGTCCACAAGGTTTAGAAGTGTGTTTATGGGAATTTTTGACCATTCTTCCATGAGAGCATTTGTGAGGACAGGCACTGATGTTGGACGAGAAGGCCTGGCTCGCAGTCTCCGCTCTAATTCATCCCAAAGGTGTTCTATCGGGTTGAGGTCAGTGCTCTGTGGAGGCCAGTCAAGTTCCTCCACACCAGACTCGCTCATCCATGTGTTTATGGACATTGCGCAGACATGTTGGAACAGGAAGGGGCCATCCCCAAACCATTTCCACAAAGTTGGGAGCATGAAATTGTCTAAAATGGCTTTGAATGCTGCAGCATTGAAGAGTTCCTTGCCCAACCCCCTCCATCAAACTGTACTCTTGGCACGATGCAGTCAGGTAAGTACCGTTCTCCTGGCAACTGCCAAACCCAGAATTGTCCATCGGATTGCCAGACAGAGAAGCATGATTTGTCACTGTGGCGTGCTTTACACCACTGCATCTGACGCTTTGCATTGCACTTGGTGATTTAAGGCTTGGATAGAGCTGCTCAGCCATGGAAAACCATTCCATGAAGTATGCACAGTTCTTGAGCTAATCTGAAGGCCACACAAAGTTTGGAAGTCTGTAGTTATTGATTCTGCAGACAGGTGCACACTGTGCGCCTCAGCATGCGTTGTTCCCGCTCTGTGATTTTATGTGGCCTACCACTTTGTGGCTGAGTTGCTGTTGTTCCCAATCACTTCCACTTTGTTAAAATACGACTAACAGTTGACCGTGAAATATTTAGTAGCAAAGAAATTTCATGAATGGACTTATTGCACAGGTGGCATCCTATCACGGTACCATGCTTGAATTCACTGAGCTCCTGAGAGCGACTAGGTGCTTCATTTTATACACCTGTGGCTATGGAAGTGATTGGAACACCTAAATTCAATGATTTGGAGGGGTGTCCCAATACTTTTGGCAATATAGTGTCTGTAAGGCTAAGGGGGGTGAAATCAACTGGGTCATTAGAAATGTACACACAACTATACAGTAAGTACTTCATGACATAAACACACAGCAAAACTCTGAGATAATAAAAGTTTTCTGATTCAATTGGTGATCCCTTAAAGGTGTCTAAAAGGCTTTGTCATACTTAAATTGGCTATCAATCCATCTTCTGAAACCTATTTTGGATTTGAGGGGGAGCAGTCCAAAGCCTTTCCTGGAGGCTATGGTTGCAAGGCAGGTAAGAACCTAGGATGGGGTGCCAGCCCATCACAGGACACACTCACACAGGCATACATACAGGCAATTTGGCAACTCCAATCAACCTCAGCATGTTTTTGGACAGGGGGAGGAGGAGAAATGGAGTACCAAGAGGGAACCCCATGATGGCATGGGGAGAACATACAAACTGGAGTAGAGACTCATACCCTGGTCCCAGAGGTCTGAGGTAATAGTGCTAACCACTGCACCAGCATACCACCCATTTATGAGCAATTTTCTATTATTTGTTGTTTGACAAATACCCAATTGTGTTTCAGATAAAGGGCAAGCATATTTATGCCCTAAAACCACAGATAGTACCATAACAGTACTACACAACACATCATGGTGGAGATCCCAAAGTGACCCACACATAATCAGCTTCCTTCAGTCCTAGTACCAGTTGTCCGTTTAACATATCAGTATGTCTTGGCTGCAGTGGGTTCACATTTTTTCTTAAGCACATACAAATTTTCTTGCTAACATTCCAATCAGTAGTGCTATAAATTCCCCATTGCCTCCCCCAGTCTCGTGGTGCCGGGAGTGGGACTACTCATTATGCCTGGGCAGAACCACGTATGCTACTGTATGTGAAGTGCGTGAAGGTGCCATTATCATCCGTCTCTCGGATTGTGGTGGGCCCATGGTTAAGGTGTCCAGGTGGGAGGCGGTCACGGCAACTGAAGGTGGCAAGGACGCCCAGGCGGAAGCGCTTGTTCATGAAGCAGTAAATGATGGGGTTGACACAAGCAGAGGTGTAGGACAGCAAGTGGATGAAGGATATGGGAGCTCCTGACAGCAGCTGGATGGCAGAGCGCTGGTGAAAAGCCCGCCAGGCATTGGCAGTAAAAACCGGAGTCCAGCAAAGGAAAAAGAGGCTAACGATTACAATGAGCATACGGATAACCCTCTTCTTGGCCATTAAGTTGGCTGTGGAGCTGTTACTACACACACGGCTAAGCTTGGGCTTGTTGCTGTCAGATGTGACCACCCCCTGGGGGTTGGGTTGTCTTGATTGCTGCAAATGCAGTTGATCCTTCTTAAAGGGCTGCAAGTAGCAGCCGTCTCCATCATTGGGCTTCAGGCTTCCTATGGCAGCCTGTCTCTCTGGGGAAGAATACAGTGTTAAAGGAGCAGTGCTGGCATGTTACAGTATAACATTTCTGGATGTGTGTATGGGAGAGTGAAACTGTGTTTATGCAAAAGTCAGGTCTGTGAGTGTCCATGCATGGGTGTGTGGGAATGTTAATATGTGTGTGGATCCTGTGAGTATGAGTATAAAATCAAGTAAGTGTCAACATAAGTAAATATGTAGCCATTGGAATTCCACAATACTCACTCAAAATAAATTATATAAATAAGTAAATAAAAAATATTCCAATAATTCATATGCCATTTTATTTTAAAATAACTCAATTAAATTTTTATAAACCTATAATTATTATGTATTTCATAATACATAATTTTGTAATTACGTTGTGATTAGACAGTCTTAGTTATTAAATACTAGTGTATAATATGTACTTATTATTACTTAAATAATTCAAATGATATTTCACAATAAAGTTCAAATTTTCACATTGATGTGTTTCCGAATGACAGTTTTCCAAACCAGATTTTTATTTCACATTGATCTTGTCAGTATAAGTACTCATATGTGCATGAGTGTGAATGTGTTATATGTGTAGGTATACATGTGTTAGGGTGCGTTCTCTACATGCAGTAAGCGAGTAATACACAGCAGCGTAAACGTCCTTCAAACTTATTTTAGGATTCTAATATTACATTTCTTTATGAGGCGAAACAGTTATACGTACAGACTAAGGGGTTCCTGGGCATTTTCCTACCTCTATTGCTTTTCCTGTTCATAGTCTCAAATTTAATTCCCCTGTAAAGTTCCAGGGAAATTAGCCCATAGGCTGTCATCATGACTATGCCTGGAACCAGGAAGAGGAGCAGCAGAAGGAACACATACCTAGTGGGGAACAGTAAAGGGAACCGTATGAGGAGGAGACAGACTTACATTTATGGTGGAGGGGCAGTAGTAAGGGCAATAACTGAACAATAAAAAGAAAAGGAATAAGAGGAATCCATTCCTGGATGCAGCTGTAGTAAGAACAGTAGCAAGAGGTGAAGTAAGAAGTATAGACAGTAATAGGAATAAATACCTAGGAGACAGGACACTCCTGATTGAAAGTTGATTTACTTTATGCTCCAGATACTGATTGGTTAATAATATCTAATGTTTAATATGCCTAACTCGTGCTAACATAAGGATAACCAATCAAAACATGGTTTATTTTGAGTATATCTGACAGACCGATTAGCAGTTTTGAAAAATAAAAAGCATGCTTATTAAATAATGCTGAAACTCCACAGAAGCTGAAGCATGACATGCTCTTACCAGGACTGCTGAATCACGTCGCTGGGCCATACGAGCCGGCACATGTTTCCTGTACTGTTGTTGTCATGTCTAAGAGGTACCAGGGTGCTGAAGATAGGGTAAGGCAGCATGAGCAGGAAGGAGAGAACCCAGGTGGAAGAGATGACCTTGGCGGCATGGGACTTGGTCTGCCAAGTCCTAGAGCTGAGTGGATTGCAGATGGCGCTGTAGCGCTCCAGTGAGATAGCCACCAGATTGAAAGTAGACACGGTCACTGAGATGCCTGTGATTTTGAACAGGAAACATGTTGCACGGGCTACATATGCTAGCATTACACAATTTTTATCATTGTAATTATTATGAATACTTTTTTATAATTATTATTATCATTTTGTCAGTGGTGTAATAATATAACATTTAAATAAATATTTTAATGGGCATAATGATTATAGTGACTAAAATATGATTATTCTGAGCATTTAAATGGCAAAAACACATAATGTTATTCTTAATATCTTTACTTTTAAAGCTGGACTTAAGAGCAAGGCTGCAGGGTTGTAACAGAAGAGGAGTCCAGGCCATTCCTTGTGGATTAACAATTTAACAATGTACATCGAACTGGTTCCAGACATACAGAGCTTGCAGTTCCATTCTCTTTATCAATAGCATCTGAAGTTTCTAATAAATATTAACAACTCCTAGCACATAAGCGGGGCATGTAATAAACAAAGGAAAATTATCATGGTTATACAGCAGCTTAGTCATCAAGGGAGCTCAAAAGTTTTCACTCCTTTTAAACACTGTGCCAAATTAAATAAATGTCTGTACTATTCTGTGTTGGTCACTCCATGACTACCCAAACAAACAACGAAATGTATTCCTAAGTTAGATAAAGATCAATAATGTGTCTTCATGAGCAAACCTTATTTCATACTAATTTCAGGTGTCAACAACATACTACAACATTGTTACAATTATGTAGAAAAAAAATCAACAGCACTTGACCAATATATAGCCTTCTCAAAAAATATTAAGTTATAGCCTATAATGTATGCCATTAATGCCATGACTACTATAAAAAAAATAAATTTTACATTTTAAACAAAAAACTGAATAAAAAATTTTTGAAAGAGACGTTTTTACATCTCATTTGATCTTTTTTACATCCACCAGTACTTTGTTTAATTGTACCACTCCACTATGTTTAATTAGCACCCATCCATCCATCCATTTTCTGTAATCACTTGTCCTATTCAGGGTCACAGGAGGTCCGGAGCCTGTCCCGGAGGCTATGCGTGCAAGGCAGGGAACAATCCAGAATGGGGCGCTGACCCATCGCAAGGGTTTAGTTGGCACCATAAACCTATCTGGGTAAGAAACACGTGTTTTTTTCCTACTTTCTTTTTTTAAAATTTTACATATGCTTTTCTAAATATATGTAAGTAAATGACTATACCACAATGTCATCATTCTCAGCCCTAAAAATGAATGCGTTGTTTTGTAGCATAGATATGCATAGTTGCACTGGTCTGAAGTGTTTCCAAGATAGATACTTAAAATGTTATTCTACATTTAGCTCATTTATCTGACACTTTTATCATGACTTACAGTAAAGGGAAGGGTTACAAGAGAGGGGGTATGTATGCTCCCTGATATTTGGGCCCACAATATGTACTTTGTTAGCTCAGTGCCCTACTTGGTCAGCTACATAAACCACTTAAACAGAATAAAATGCTGCATGTTATTTTTGTTGTTATTTGTCTCCTTCTTCTTCGTAAACTGCTCATGCTGTCATGCTTCCAGCAACTGCAATTTGTCAAAATGATTTGGTACCAAGTCCACAGTAAGCTAGCATAGGATATGGAGTGATAGGAGACAAATACCCCCCGAACCCTGATCTCACCCATGAAGTACATGGCCACCTTGCACATGCCGCTGCCGAAGACGAAGTTGCGCATGACGTTGGGAATGAGAGTGAAGGGCATGCAGAAGATGCAGAGCATGAGGTCGCTGGCAGCCAGTGACAGGAGGAATAGGTTGGTAACAGTTCGCATGCGCTGGTTTCGCACCAGCACAGTGATGATCAAGGTGTTGCCCAGCACACTCAGGAGGAAGATCACACTGTATAGCACGATCCGCACCGTCTGGTTTGCATCTGAGAAGCACAAAACCAGCCGTGTGTGTGTGTGTCCTGGAGGGCCGGAGCCCTGCACATTTTTGGGTTTCCCCTCATTTAACACACTTGATTCAACTCCTTGTGCTAATTACAACAAATCTCTGGAGCTGAATCATTTGTGGTGAAACAGGGAAAACTAAGCTACACAGGGCTCTGGCCCTCCAGGACTGAAGTTTGACACCCCAGATATATACACTCCTAAATTTGATTAAACATAGCGAAGCAGCAAAGCTATAGCCTACATTAATTATACATAGGCTTGCCTAAAGTCAAACATTTTTGTAGTACAATTCTAACCCAATCCGTGACAGTTAAATCTGTTTATGAATTTACAGCAAATATGTCATTTATTAAATCTTAAAGGTTAAGCTTTGGAGTTTTCCATATTAAAGAATTTGTCATTATTGTTATTGAAAGTTACGTATAATGAAATATTACATCTTAAACAACCAGTGGAGAAGGAGAATGTTGAATAAGATTAAGCCTACCTTTCAGCTCCGGTTGCAAGTCCACTTCACCATAGCAGTCTGAATCGTTCTTTATTCCAAGGCCGCATAATAGTTTGTAAATATCAGTGGAATTTATGAGCATATCGTGCAAGGTGAATGTCTCCATAGCCGCTTATATATAACACGAAAATTATCTCTAACTTCCACTAAATTCCACTCATGGACGTACAAAACATTCCATTATAAAATGCCATCAATATTTGAATTTACTCTGAGCCAATACCCTGTTTAAATAACATATATTATTACGATTGTACCCGACAGAGGAATTTCTCGCTTCTTCGTACTGTACATTTTATAAGTAGGCCTACGTTTTCATTAAATCGACTCCGTCTCCAAAATATGCTATATTAGGTTACCAGTCTGTTACATAGGGTTTTTGATTTCTTACGAAAAAGAACGCCAAAGTTACCCGTGATCCAGCCTTGTAGTAAGGGAAGTAGCATACTGTGCGGCTCCCTCTCGTGAACTTGGGGTAAAACACCAAGACCGCATTACGAAAACTCCGCCTTTCCTATAGGCCTATACTTACGGATAGTTTTAACTTTTCGTTCAGTGCCAAAGACTACTTTCTAACTAGATTACCCGATCAGATAAAGATTTACAATTATAAATATTAAATTTAAAACTATGCGAATTTTCCTTTTTGTCTGGTGGGATAACTTTAAAATATTAAAAATATGCGATGAGATTTATGTAAAACTGAAGGCTTATAACTTTTCCACAGAGTTATAAAACGTTTACTAATATTATTATTAATATCAACGCGATTCATTTGAAGATTGATAAATACAATATGGGTAAAAATCACGAAGGGAGTGCTTATTTACAGTGCATCGTTCAGAAAAACATTATTCACACAAAACGCAACTGGAATAGGCCTATGTTTTTACAATTAGAAAAGAGAGTTAGAATCTGACATATGCAGCCTTATGTAATAGAATCCTGTACGCAGTTCGTTATTATGGACCGGTAAAAACAAATAAAAAAGTGAGGCCTTCTTGGTAGCTTTTTCATACCTCTATTATTTTTCTTAGTTTTTCTAAGTCCCTTCAATTTCAGTTTTGATTCATTGTGACTTATTTATCAAACCGCTCTGACCCAGTTTCAACATTACGAATTTGTAACTTTGAGGCCAAAATTACTTGACACCGGGGCTCTACCTTCCAGGATCTGCCAATTGTACCCTAGCTGAACATAAATGTGTACCTTTTTAACGTATAGGACTCCGATGAACATTTTTGTACCATTGGGGGTATTTTATTGTTGTTTGTATCTTTGGGTACAAAACTGCACCTGGGCTGTTTTTTTTCCTGACAGTGTAGCTTGTTAGGATGCAGGATAAACGTAGCATTGCGTGTGAATTAATACAACAGGAATCTATTCCAGACGAAAGAAATTGCTTTCTTTCAATATTTTTTTACATTTTGAAATATTGCCTTTTCAGATGGAAGAATATTTTCAGCTGAGTCACTGAAATTCCGCTCAATTCGGATGAGTCAGTGATGAAACTGTCATAATCAGGATTAATTGCACAATGCTGAAAAAATAACTGGCTGTGGGAACGCAGACATAGACGGCATGTGGTCACCCAGCTGTCCCCAGTCTTTCGCTGTATAAATTTCAGAGCCTAGCAGACGGCGCTGTGAGAAATTGGTTATTTCCCCCGTGTGTCGGTGAGTTTGAACCATTCTTACCACGACGTTTGACAGATATATGCCCTACGCGTAATATATCGGGTTATAAGCCTGCCAATATGTTTAATTTCCATTATATCAATACTTAATGAATAGTATATCGTGTATTCATTTTGTATGTATTATACTTAGTAAAGAAAGATAAAAAAAAAGAAAACAAACACTATTGCAGCGATCCCTGTGCAGGACCACAATATTATTCGCTTTATCGTTGTAACAGCAATTAAGTACAATAATACTAAGACACTGATTTTAAGTACTTACGACGTATAGTATAGGTATTACAATGCAGTCCAGTTAAGTAGGGTGCATACTGATTAAGTGGGACAAAGGGTAAACTGGGACACTTATACGTTTGGTACACTTATATCTCTACGCCTCTATGGTCTATTAATCTCAGTTCTTGAGTTTTTAATACTAAATACTTTTATGTTAAATAATATTTACAATAAATAATCATATATTTAAGGTGAAACAAAAAGTACAATTTAAAAAACTGCCCCAATTTATCAATATCCACCCCACAAACTGAAAGGACCATGTCCTTTTATAACCACGGAACAAATTACACGCCAAAGAGTAGCACCGTTTCGTATTTAATATTAATCGGCACTGATATCTGCGTGCGCAGCGCCACTATTAGGAACTGATGTTCGTTGTCTATACTTTACGTCGGCGATTTCTTCGGCTGGCGCTTAACCACGCAGTTGCTTAGTTACCGCGGATGGGGCGGAAATCAAATGGACTGCTGAAATAAAATTGATCCCCGGAATAAAATAACGTTAATTGAAAGTACGTGATGGATGAAGAAGTGGGGGTGAACATAATAATTGCTCAAGTTGTCCAGCGACTAAAGGGCAGTCATTTACATTCTCACCTGGAAAAACAGGCCAAAGTAAGTAGTGTTTAATGCTGTGTCATATTGACCCTCCGAACGTCCAGCGTTAGCGTCTTGAAATGACTGATGATTTAACATGCTTCAACACAAATTCTAACGAAATGTACCATGAACAAAGTATTAAAACAATTTCCCTATAACTAAATATTATGTATCAGGAATTGCTTGGTGAGGGACAAGTGAAATGTTTGGCTATCTGAATAGCCTCATGGCTAAAAAAAAAATCTGAATTGAAGATAACCATGCCTTTGTACTATAAAACTCTAAGAAATCAAATCAGTAAATATTATACATAAATAATACTTGTCACAAGGAATACTTTTAGCTGAGTGAATATTTGTTAACACCGCATATATTTCATATATCTTCATGGTTCATGGTGACATTTTTCTTGCAGGAATGTTTACACAGACCAGAGATTAAGCTCGAGTGTATCAAAGATGACGTACGGAGTTTTCTAAAGGAAACTGGTAAATGCTACTCATGTCTTTCGAAGCATTTTTTTCAGTTTCTCCTGTATCTGATTAACTCGTGCTCTAAATCGCTACATTTGTAACCACAATGCAGTGGTTTACGTCACGTCGACGGAGTGCATTTTTCTGAATATCTGACCGAGCTTGTGGATTATCTGACAGCGATTCGTAATATTAAATCTTGGATGGGCATAAAATAATCATTGTAGTGAGTTAAAATGAACACTCAATGTACACTGAAGTATAAAAAATGTCATTTGTTTCAGAATTTCGACAATATTATTGTACGATTTGATGATCATTATATTAGTGTGTCATAAACTGAGGGAAAAGGCTTTCACTTAACATTTACATCAATGTACCAGTAACAACTTTTTAAACCATGGCATCAGATTAATAGATTTCTTGGTATATTGAAATGCTCTCTTTAACAGGATGGGAGAGAAAGCTGCAGAATGCAGTCTATCGGGAGTTGCACACGTGAGTAGTAAATAGAAAAAGAAGGTGTTTTTGGACTCTCGCAGACTTATAAGTGTAGCCTGCTGGTGTAACGTAACCCTTTTCTCGCTTTCGATGGAGAAGAATTTACAAAGATTTTGCATATTTTTGTAAAGGTCTTGTCATCTGTTTCAGTGGCAGATCATTTTCTCTAGACTGTGTTTTATGGAAAATATAGCACATGACTACCTTGTACTGCTTGCAGTCAGCTAAAGCTAATTATAATCATGCTTGTAAATGTTGTGCAAGTTGAACTTCACCTAATAATAATAATAATAAACCTTTCTATAAAGATAATGAGACTAGTTATAACTAGTTTTCTTATAAATAGCTAAGCTTATTGTTTCTGTACAACACATATTGGTCTTAGAAACTCTCTCTGTATTGAAGTGAAAATGATTAATTATACAATACGATGTATCAGGCAAATGATTACAGCCAACAGGTCATAATGATTATACTGTGAGACCCTTGTAACATTTAGACAGAAGGAAAAAAAAATAACAGATATGCTATATACTGTGTGTGTGTGTGTGTGCGCGCGCGCGTGAGAGAAAGAGAGAGAGAGAGAGAGGACAGCTTTGCTGTGACTTGAAATAGATTCGGTTTGTGTTACATTCTGTTGGAGGGATGTGACACCATTTGTTCTATGAAATTCCGCCAGATGTTTTGTTGGAAAAACCTTGCTGAAACATTTTGCTAGGATAAAATCTGGTGACTGGGGTGGCAGTGTATAATTTTACTGTTCACCAAAACATTCTCTGAAATGGAAAGAAAACTTAATAATTCCAAATATATTGTATGGGTGAAGATCTGGACTTGATTAAATTTTGAGACCAATCGCATTGTTTATTTGTTTATCTGTATGTTTAATTGGTACATCATGCCACCAGTTCTACCAACCTGAATTTTTGTATTTGGTGAATAAAGACTTG
Organism: Cryptomyrus ogoouensis; assembly: GCA_025773925.1. NCBI lineage: Eukaryota > Metazoa > Chordata > Actinopteri > Osteoglossiformes > Mormyridae > Cryptomyrus > Cryptomyrus ogoouensis. The sequence goes on along the minus strand of JAOYFF010000015.1, from coordinate 21,738,530 downwards.
TCTGAAAATTGACCTCAGACATTTGAGCTTGTGAACATAACTGAAAAAGTATTTGATGGTTTTTTGATCTTGAATTTAATCTTAACAACAAAAATTATTTTTGTATAGCCCGTTATCACAACATTACATTGTCTCAAAACGCTTTACAGCATCCCCACCCAAAGCCCCCAGTAAGTAAACCATAGGCGAAAGTGGCAATGAAAGACTCCCTAGAGGGATGAAACCTTGGGAGGGACCAGACTCAGAGGGGGAGCCCATCCTCCAGGGGCCAGCAGGGAGAGTCACTACTTTGCAAAAGAATTTTGTGAATAGGCTCTACACCTGATTTTATCCCCCCCCCAAAAAAAAAGGTGAAGCATGAGAAGTGATAGGTGGCAGCAAAGGGAGGAAAGAACAGCTGCAGTAAACATTTGATCTTGTGAACACAGTAGATCTAAAAGTATTTCATAGATCGATGAGTGGTTCAGCAGGCTAAGTCTTGGTGACTGTGGTTGGAAGATCACTGATTCAAGCCTAAGCAGAATAGTCACATGTCTGTGGGTCCATGAGCAAGGCCCTTAACCCTCAGCTACAGCGATGCTGCATGGTGACTGACCCTTTGCTGTGACCCCCTGTCCCCCAAGCTTGCTCACACCAGAGCATGTGAGCAGAGTGGAGCGGTGAGAATTTCTGCTCCTCGCTCACGAGGCTGTTGGCTCCACCCGCTCCTCCGCTCTAATTCGCACTAAGCCACTCTGCTCAACACTGCTCCTCGCTCCACTAAAATTTCCTCCCGCTCCAGTCAAATCGCTCCACGCTCACTCCAGTTTAAAGAGGGATAAATCATCTGCATGCCTAACAAACATCACCTTAAACCGAAGCCTTGTATCATAAAGAAATATGAGCAATGGCAACATTGCCACTCAGAACAGAAAATATTTATGTTTAAGCAACATATAGGCAACAATGGACAGGTTTGGCAATGACATTCCACACAAAATTAGGCTTAAAAATAAAGGAATCAGTGGGCTTAATAGCCTAAAGAATATACAGGCTAAGCATCCACGTTTTAAATTCCTCAATTTTTTTCTGTTGATGCTGCTGCTGTGTCTCTCCATAGAATAAAATTTCACTGACAGCGTTATGTGAAATTAAAAAACTCCTATTAGACCTACTTTGAATGACAAAACTAATTTATTTGATTACCAATATTTACTTTATAGGCTATTATACTTTACTTTATAGACTTGATATGCTACAACCATATAAAACTTGCTCATGTTTTGCTCTGGCTTCAGCCTGTTCGCGTGGCACACTCTCATGTTTCTGAGAAAAGTGATTCCAAAGTGAATCTTTACTCACTGAAACAGTTTCACCACATTGTTGTTCTTGATCTACATTATTGTCATCTATACAGTTGATAAGAATAAGACAGTTTTATGATTTATCAGTTGTGAAATACTTTACAAATTCCTTCTTGGCCAATTTGTGTAACAGTCTTGATAATTGTACAGATGAATTCTGGGTAGATTTGGGTACGCCTCGGAGTCGTAGTGTGAGCGGTATTGGAGCGAGACAGAGTGACCGCTCCAGCCTTAATTAAAAAACTGCTCCGCGCTCTGACCAAATTCCACCCGCTCCGCTCCACTCCACTCACATGCTCTGGCTCACACCTACCTATGTGTTGCATGGAATGCAAGATTGGTTAAGTGAAGGGATACCTTCCAGTGTACCTGTACTTGTGCAAATGGTAAATAAAGAAACATTTCACTTTAATTTCTTCTTCTTTTTGGAAATTCTCAGGAACATTGAACAGGTTGTCAAACTTTTGGGCGCCAAGTAATTGGGAGGTGTCACGATGATTTTCTAATAAGTTTATTCGATGTTTTTGTTTGAAAAAAAGTGTGTTTTTTTATGTCACTGTCTGGTAAAATGTATTAGTGGCAGTCTGTAGGAATACTGGCCTCCCTCCACTCCCACTTAGTAAAATTTATCTCTAGCAGTCTCGCTGGTTGGTGAAATTAATCATTGCATCATTGGGAATTCAGTAAAATTAATTGCAGGATTAAAAGTGAAATTTTTCTCATGGGGAAATTTGATCGTGTCACTTATCCCTAGTCCTACTCAGTGGTGGAAAATGAAAGAACAAACATAGGCAGGCCCGGATCTGGTGAGCCTGATTATGTTTTGTCTTCTAGTTGCATTCCCTTTCTTAAGTGGGATTGTCCATTAAACGCTATTCCCACCTCTCAAAACTTTATTTTACAAAGATTGCAAATCGCTGTGCTACTGGTTTCTGTTAAAAGTGTAAAATACTCCCAGATCGTCACGTCTTATCTTATGCTCCTCGTACTGCGAAGGGTATGTGCATGACATCACAGCAGGCGGAAGTCACTGTACTCACACCCACTGAGTAGTAAAAAGACTGAGGGGCAGCATTAGCGTTCGATTTGAATGCCACAAAAAAACACATGTAAAATGGGAAAGAGCTATTGTGCGATTGATTGTTTAAATAGATTTAACACAAAATAGGAGCTGTCTTTTTAGAGATTGCCAAAAACTTAAAATAACTTAAAAATAAGTAAGTATAGGACATGGATTGGTCATGCATGGCGGAAACCCGATCCATCAAATAGGTGTGGATATTCGGATCGGTGCATCTCTACTTTTAATACAGATATTTTGGAAAGGTAGAGAAAGTATAGATACCACACTAAAATGTTTTCAAATAAAAGTCATCCAGTGAAATACTAGTCAAAGTAAAAAGTGTTTGGTTTTAAAAGTAGTTAAATATCAAAAGTAAAAAGTACTGCAGATTGAAATCTATTGATCTTATAAAAAAGAAATTGCCCATAGTATGTGTGAGTATGTCCCATGATCTCAAAAAGGCCTACGACGTGATCTACTTAGATTTCCAGAAGGCCTTTGATGTTGTCCCCCACAAACAGCTCTTGCTTAAGCTCAAAGCTGCAGGGATTTTAGGAACTGTAGCAGCTTGGATTGAAAACTGGTTAACAGACAGGAAGCAG
>JAOYFF010000015.1:21689170-21708449 GCA_025773925.1 Cryptomyrus ogoouensis | reverse complement strand
TCATTAGGGGTCTTGTGAACCGCACTTCGTCTGGTTCCTCACCCAGGACCTGTTTGCCTTGGGTGACCCTACCAGGGACATAAAGCCCCAGGCAACTTAGCTCCTGGGATCATTGGAACACGCAAACCCCTCCACCACGATAAAGTGTCGACTCCAGGAGAGGTATAGTTCTGTATATTTAAATCATATGTCTTAAGGTGGCAGTATGCTTCAAATGAAATCATCATATTAGCAATACAATATTGTATGAGTGGTGATCACCGTTCCGGTGCACCGTGTATGTAGGGTCCCCAAGGTGAACTTTTCTGTTTGTTCTGATCCCACCCACTGGCCACATCTGACTGACATAATATGACACCAAGGGATTGGTCAGCAGGACTGATTAGTTACTGACGTTCTTTGTACTGTACTGCACATCTTTAAATAGTGTAAATTAATATGTGTATTTGTGTATTAATGTTAAGAGTAAATGTCATAACCGTGTAATGTTTGCCATGGAATGCACGTGTTTCTTTAGCATGTTAACTCTTTAGGAGTTAAGTTCTTCCCTAACGAGCTTGATGGGCCGAATGGCCCCCTCTCGTTTGTAAATTTCTTATGTTCTTATGTAAATTGTTGGTTTCCTTGTCTGTACCACTGCAAGTTTTAAACCAATAGTGGTCGTTAATAAAGAGAGCAACTTCTATTTTAAAAGAGTTATCTCCTTTATTAAAATGACTTTGTATGCGGGTCTTCTGCATCAAAAACATTCTGTGTCCTCTAAGGTTGTGTGGTGACAGAATGGTCAGGTGGTGATATGTGACAGATTGTTCTCACCAGTGTGTTCAGCTTCATTTGTGCAGTTTGCAGCACTTGCCCACCTTCAGAAATGGTGTTCCAATAATATCTGTGTTAAAGGAATGCAGAGTGTTGAAAGCTGCTGCTTTTTGGGTGGGTGCCCTCAGTCTGTGGTGCATCATGGGTGTTTTCTCCACTCTCCTCTTCAGTGCTAGCTGCGGCAGTGTTTGCCTTCCGGGCTGAAAACCTGATGGAGGTGACGTCATTGGCTGCGGCTGAGGTGAGTGTGAGTTCCTCCCCTGTCCCAGTCAGACCCCCCAAAATAGCCCCCAAATTCCAATCATTACTTGTAACTTAGTCCTCTGCATGCATGTCTTCAAAATGCTGGCTGCTCATTTAAATCCAACCCCCTGTCCTTTACAGTTAAAATGCTAACAGTGTAGATGTTGTGTTGTGCATGCTTCTGTGTTTATTTGTAATAAAATATAAATTATTGATATCTTCAATTACAATATCAACAAATCAAGAGGAAGAGAAAACTTATCATAAAGTGTTTGCCAAACATTTTGTACCTGATGGATGGGGAAGTTGTACACGTTAATCTCTTCTACTGCTGAACTAGACTAACTAGACTACCATCTGAGTTTTAGAAGGTTGGTGAATTTCAGTTATAATGGCTGCATGGTTGAGAGATGTAGTAAATGTTAAAATGAGCCCTTTAACTAATCCATGGTGACGCATGGACCTTATATTGTACCAGTTTTAAGATGCTGTGAGACATTTATTTGCTAGGTCATGAAGCACCTGGTTCACTAGAGAAAGTATCATACTGTGGCTTTTATTTTTAGCCTGAGGCCAAGGGGGGAAATATTACACTCTTTCTGTAAACATGATAGGTCACTAAATTTAATCTGAAATCCCAAAAGGCCAGGGCAAGGAGGGTTGAATTTGCCACATGGCTGTTGGGGGGGGCCGGATGATTAAATTTATATTTTTTTAATCCAATGTTTTACTTTTTATGACTTATTTCCCCTGTCCATTTTTGGAATGATGACTGTAACGGTGGAAACTGTGTTGTGGAACTGTCGGCCATCTTAATGATTTGACTAGTGACTCTCTGACTTAAACACAGGCAGTCCTTGCCGACCTTTCAACTTTGAAGGTCATGCCCCTACTCCAGATCTTCCTGTTCGCCACAGTCATTTGAGGATCACAGAAAGCTTGAGACTGCCAACCAACCAGTGCAGGTGATTGGCTCCAGTGCTATCATCGAGTATGAAATATAATTTACTTTGTCCTTCTCTTTATGTACAATATTTATATTCATATTATAATAACGTATATGTATGTAGTATTTTGTACAAAATATGTATCGGCCAAAAACAATCACTACACTGGGAGGTGGGTGAGGCAGCAAAGTCACTTCTGCCCATTTTTCGGACCTGCCCACCATTTGTTTTGTAAATGAGGAGCAGCTCTCTGTACTGAAGCTCATCATGAATGTTAGGTGCCGTAGATTTTGTTCCAGAGAGGATCTGTTTGTAGGTTTTTGCTTGTTTTTACCCAATGCTTTTCTGATTTTGAAGCATTAAAATCACAAACGTGTTATTTACTGTTACATGCTGAAAGACGTGAAAAGAATGAATTGGAGCAGACACTGAGACAGCAGTGGTACTGCCTTCTCTACCCTCTCTCCTGGGTTCAGATTCTTTTCCATTCACAGTAATGTAATTATTGGTACCTGTTTCTGTGCTAATTAACATGCATTTAATTGATGTGGAAACTCTGTATGAGTCTAGTGCAGGGGTGGCCAATCTTATTCGCAAAGGGCCGGTGTATATGCAGGTTTTCGCTGCAGCTCCGTAATTATATCACTAATTAGAGGACTGATTGGCTGAAGAGTCCTCACACCTGGGTTTGAACAGCTGACCTACAGGTTACCCCAAAGACCTGCATACACACCGGCCCTTTGCGGGTAAAATTGGCCACTGCTGGTCTAGTGGGTAATCATATGTATTATTTATACAACTCAATCTGCTGTAAGGCCTCTGAACTCTGGTATTAGTATATTAATTGTCATATTGATGCTTTTGTTTGCTCTGATAACACATGATAACACAACTTTAAGACTAAGAATGTTGAAGTAGGGGTATTGGCATGGTGGCATAGTGCTTAGCACTGTTGACTCACTCCTCTGGGACCAAGGTTTGAGTCTCCACCATATCTCCATGTGTGTGGAGTTTGCATGTTCTCCCAGTATCGTCGTGGGGTGTCCTGTGGTTTCCCCCCACAGTCAGAAAACAGGCCGAAGTTAATTGGAGTTACCAAATTGCCTGTAGGTGTGCATGTGTGAGTGACTGGTATGTGAGTGGGCCTTGCGATGGGTTGGCACCCCATCCTGGGTTGTTCCCTGCCTGCACATGTAACCTCTGAGACAGGCTCTAGACCCCCATGACCCTGAATTGGATAAGCAATTACAGAAAATGCATGGATTTTGGAGTAAAATGTACAACAGCAAACTTCTACTGGGAATCGGCAATACTTGAACAAATCTAGTTTCTTTAGCTATTGTGCCTTACCTGGTAATGCTATAATGTCTGAGACAAGTTATGTTTTATGGACTGCTGTCTTTGTTGCATAGTGAGTGCGCTTCAGTCAAAATTACTGACATTCAGTAGTAGGTCATGTCAAGAGGACTTTTTGCTGTGGAGAAAGAATTTCCGAAATTGCTTCTCCAGTATACCATCCATCCATTCTGTAGGTGATAAACTGGAACTGGATCAAATTTTGAGATAAATTGCCCAAAAACAAGCAGCAGTGCTATGTGTCAGCAAAGGAAGGAAATGACAGCTGTAAAAGATGCATGGTAATGTGAAAACAGTAATAAATAAATATTTAATAAATAAATATTTCACTGATCTTTTTCACATTTTGCAGGCACACTGCAGAGGTGATAAACTGGGAGTGATCAAATTTTGAGACTGATGGGGTAACTGAAGGTCAATTTATACTCCACTTTTCGGCAAGCGCTTTCATGCACTTTCAGGCTGCAGATGGTCATGTTTGCGGGAAATTGTGTTTCTTTATACATTTGGCTGTGGATATGGATTGTTGCAGTCGGTGCATGTTTGCAGGAATGATATTCTACCAGATCAGGGGAGGTCAGAAAAACAAACAACAACAAACAGAAATACAAGCAATGTAGTGAAATGGGTATGCTTTTATGAACAATTTTAAAGTCATTAATCTGTGCTTGGGTGGTATTACAGTAATATGGTATCCCATGGTATATTGAAAGCCTCCTTACACAGCTGCTCACCACAACTACTACAACAATAGCAACTACTCTGCCTCTGCTCTTTCATTGTTGACCACTCATCTATGATAGTCAGTGCTGCCACCTACTGGAAATACGTAGTCAATTATATTGCACATGGATGCACGATTTCTGCTAGACATCAAAATCTGGGCTACACACACACCAACCGCAGCCAGTCTCCTGATGATGAAATTTACATCACTTCCCCCCATGCGCATCTGAAAAGCACTGGTGGAAGAGTGAAGTATGAATTAACCTTTAGACAAGACACTTTACCTTGAACAGGATAACTGTTTTGGATGTTTGTTTCTCTGATCTTTGGTGAGTCTTATTATCATTTCACAAAAATGTTATATGGATGAAAATCTACCCCAACAAATATAGATCTGTTACCTAAGACCAGATCTCGAATATTGAAACTACAACAACAAAGAGCAGACGAAGGTGAAGTGTGATGCAAAATATTCAAAATTGTACAACTTTTATAATGTGATCACCGTACATTTGAATGTTTTGTGGCCAACAAATGGAAATGGAACACCAAATGGAAGCAACATGTAAAGAGAAGAAGACACAAATTAACTGCAAAAGATATGTGTCAAATTAAATGGGAGACTTCCAGAAATTTTGTAGAATCAAATTCCAACATTTTCCAAAACTGCAATCTGAATTAAATTTCCAGAAGAACAAGGTGCAGTGTGCTATGTGACATTGCTATGTCACAAAGGCTGAAACATGATCTCCACTTAATAAGGCACTCAAGATAAAACACCAAGAATGAGCATAGATATGTCTCAAGACTGATTTTACAAAGGTTTTATGGGCAGATGAGTTTAGAATAACTTGATGGAGCAGATGGATGGGCCCATGCATGGACAACTTCTTCAAGGGCCAATGAAGTGTTGGAGGAGTGATGATGTGGGCTGCAGTTTTATTGCCAACTAACTGGAGCTTGTGTGTGTACAATCTAGGTAGCAGTAATATTTGATCTAAGAAGAAAATGACAGTGGGGCCTGTATAAGTCTGTAGGAGCTATGGACAGATTGATTTTTTCAAGTGCACAATGTACTAAAGCAAGACCAAGTTCAAATGGGGGACACATTATACATTATTGTAAAAATTTCAACGAAATAATTTATTACTGTAAAACTCATAGTATTCATACATTTCACTGCAGCTTCTGGCTTTGTGAACATATTTTCTTTTGGCAAAAGCACAACCAAAATGTAAGCACAACTTAATAAACAAAAACTGAAACTAATTAAATTAGACAGCAAATAACAAATTGAGACCACATTTTAGCGATTTTGTGAGCGAGATTTAGTAAATTGGGATAGAGTTAAACTAAATTGTATGCATGACAATGTGCATATGAAATTTAGACAAACTGTGCATAGCTCCTACAGGATACTGTACATACTATTGGTGTATTTATTACCTATCTTACTGTTATGTTACAACAAATGTTGGTTATAGTGCAAATGAGAAGTAAATGGAGGGTAAATATTTAGAAATGTTGGTTAGAGAGATAGAGAGAAAGACAGACTTTATTATCCATTGCAGAAATTCTTTTCCACGGCACTGTACATCTCAGAGGAATCTACATCACATTTTACACCTGTCATTACACAATGACAATGGAGAATATAACACAAACACCATTATCTCACAACAGATGTACAGGGTACAGCACAGATGACACATGACAGCAGACTCCTAATTCCCTCAGTAACTCATCCTCTTAAGGGTACCAAGCTTTTGCACCCAGAGAGCAGTATAGTGAAACAGCAGGTGAGTGTTATCCTGTGCTACTGTAAATGCAATATGTTAGATGGCCCTACAGTTAAGCTCTGTGAGGCTGGGTGTGGGGAGACCTTTATCTTGGGAGTGGTATTGGTTATATGAGTAAGTTTGGCATTGTTTGTGACAGAGTGCATGTTGAAGAAATATAAATATAAATAATATAAATGAAATTTTCTTAAGGTATGGACACTAAGATATACACAAAGAAATACAGTTAACCACATAACTGTTGAGGAAATATTTTGTAAATTGAATATCACAAACACTCACAAGAGACAAGAGAGTCACTTGTCCCTGGACACAGGGTATTTATTCAAGCCCAGGTAAACAAGGGGAGCAAACGGGCAAACTTAGGTTGTGCTGCAGGCGAAGCGGCTCCAACTTCAAACAGGGCTTGGCAGGGTAGGGCAGCGGGAGCGAGGAGGTTTTAAAGGCTGGAGGGCTGGGGCAGGAACTTAATGGTAAGACACGGGGACCCAGGCAGAGCAGACAGGTGCAGCGGGCTGGAACAGGCAGAGGCTCAAGGTAGGGCTCACTCGACTGAATTGGACTAAAGGGGGAGAAGAGAGGGGGAGATGCTCGATATGCTGACAGCACAACACCACATGACATAAAAATACCTCGCACTGTGCAGAGATTGAGCCCTCTCTTAGGTCGGATACAGGTGCGGCTTGTTAGCTGTTGGCTGGCTTGTGGCGTGGGCGTGACTGTAAGTGCTATCGTACAATAAATTAATCAGTATAATTTCTGAATGATGTGTCATAACTAGAACTCAGAGCATTCAGATAAAACACATTTATTGGCTTTCACATTTCCAGCTGATCCATCCAGTGATTCTAGAATTTGTAGAAGTTTGAGGGGTATGGGAGGAGTATGGCTAAGATGGGGGAAGGGTAGGAAAGCCCCTTCTGCTATTAGGGAACTTAACAGTGCTGAACCTACTGGATTAGTAATGATGCTAATGGGAATTTAGGAAACTAACCACTGCTTGTACAAGATGGGGGTCATCCTCACTCTGTTATCCCCTGGGACTAAGATTTTAATAAGAAAATCCTTGAATGTTAGCAGTGATTTGCAAGCATTTTGCATGCTTATGTTGAAATTTTAACAGAAAGACTAATATGTTATGTTTTCTGAAATGGTAATGTTAATGTCAATAAACATTCACAAAGGAAAACATACTGATGCATATTTTTTGGACCATATCCCACTTAAAGTGTAGCATACTTATGGTTGTAACATCCAACCTTGTTTAAAATCTGAAGCGGACCTACAAGAAAAACATATGAGGGAATCCACAAGTTGTATACTAACCACTAACTGGATAAAAGGGTGTATTTGAACAAACTTAGCAGGCTGAATACAGTGGAGTCCTAGAAGGAATCTTAGTCTTAAAATAGAATATTCCCATCAGATTTCATTGACAAACACTTGCTTTGAACATTGCTATTGCCTACATAAATAAAAACCAAACACCCTTTACAGAAAAATCACAACACATACCATTTTCCCAACCCAGAAGAAGCAACATGGATCTAGCACAAAGGGACAGTGGTATCACTTCAGCGCCCTTGCACCCCAAAACTATCAGTCAATAAAGAAACCACTGTTGTCACATTGGATCACTCTTGTTAATTTTTCCACCAAACAAATCAAGAGAGGTGCAGGGAGACAGAATGAGGGATGGATCCACCAGTATCTATGTAAGTGTTCCTTTAGTTGGGTAGGAGGATGCTAATGGTAGTTCTCAGTTGGTGAGTCCAATATAGCTCTCGGCCTGTATTCACAATGCATCTTAAGGCTAAAAAGAGCTCCTAACTTGCTAATTTAGGAGAAACTCCTAAAAATTATGAGCGTGTCAATCCTAAATGTATGACTCCCAATTTTTTTTTACTAAGAGCAATTCACAATAAAACATCATTACTAACATCATTCAGCTAAAATTCTGATATCTCAGATCTAAAAACTAAAATCAGCTGTCATTAGGAGTCTGCACATATAGGGGATTGGTGATCTATTTCTCTCAGTTCGACATCTTGGGATGGCCAGAAAAACTGTTCCAAACCTGGTGAATAACATGACACTCCAACAATATCAAGTGAATGGCAACTTTGGAGAGCTATTTATTGGATTCTAAACTCTGCTTCTACATGACTAAGATTCTCCACTTAGACAGAACATGATAATTTGTACTTCAGCCCTCATTCAATCATATTGTACAGGACAATGTAGTCCCAGTACTACCACACCATTTTCCAAACTTTCCTCATTGTGTCTCTCCTTTCTACTCCTCCCATGCATGCAAACTTAAAACCTGCTCCCCCATGAGGTTGTACTAAGCATAATAAAAGAAACCTGGTAATCACACCAGGACTTTCTTACAGGGTGTTATCTTTCTTATAAACTAAGTCAACTAAAGGGTTAAGAAGTAGCAACTTTTTAAAAAAATTCATACCTAAGTTCCCTAATATGAGTACAGTTCTCCAGCCCCAGATCTATTTTTTTTTACACTAATTCATTTTCAGATTGTTAGATTTAAAGATCTTTATTGCAATTCAACAATGATTGGGTGTATGAATTATAAATTACATTTTTCCCCAAATGGATATATGCAACTTTACTTAAACTCCTTGAGTAAATGGCTACCTTTGGTGTATTATGAGTAGTCTTAAGATCTGCCTTTGCACTATGCATTCTGGACAGCTGCCGAATGATCCCGAACACCCCCCCCCCCCCCACCCACTCATATCAAATTATGCTGCTTGTATGTATTTTTTCCCTCTCATCTGCTTGCCTCTCTCTCTCCTTCACCCTGGCCTCTCTGGAGCAACATTTTGTATCACATATGCCACTTGTTTACCAAGACTATCACGCCTGCCTTGCTTACCCTGCTGGCACTTTGTTTCCTATCCTTACCTACAACCGTTTGCTAACAAAATCTGGGCCTGCTGAGAAAACTTCACCTTGCATGCCACCCACCCAATTTAAAATCCTTTGAAAATCCTCTGAAAAGTGCTGGGGCCCCTGAATCTGCCAATGTCCATACCCCTACTACATACCCTACAGCCAAACCATTAGTTAAATACATCATTCCTCACACCCGAGTGATTTATTGCACCAGGAACTGTCCTATTCCTATTTCTCTAAAGCACATTATCTTTTTATGAACAAAATATAGTGTTGTCCAGCATGTTATATTGGTCCTTTCAAGAAATGCTTAAATATTAAACTGAAATATTTGAATAAATATGATTAAACAAGTAAGATTCAGTCTCAACTTCACAATGACAAGCAGGGGCATGTGGAGAACGAGATTCTCTTAAAAATACATTATGAGTAACTTTGCGTATCCTTCAAAGATTAAACAGTTTTCTTTTCACACATACCAAACACGTATTTCATAGGTTAAAAAAATACCGCATTTCACTAATTTCATTAGTGATTCTCAACAATGTATGAAAGTCAGCCAATGGCATCACGCCATGTTAGACCGTACAGCCAATGGTAACGCAAGACATACAGGCAAAAACGCACAGGGCTAATCCATACGACACTCTGAAGTGGGATAAAACAGGGAAGTCGCAGCAAATTAGCGGTGATTCCGCGTTTTGTGCTGACGAGAAATGCAATTTTAATTTATATGTAACATAATTTTTTATTGCTAATTCTGGTGGTTAAATATAAGACCTAAGTATGCTCTGGTTGCAGTAATAACAAACAACTTGTCTACACCGCCTACACACACACACTTTATATATATATATATATATATATATAGTGTTTGTGTGTGTTTGTGTAGAATGGGGGTGTGTGGGGTTGCGGACGAATAAATTTGCTGGTGCTGATGTCTGACGATTTGCATGCAGACTTCCGCCTTGCCGGTCTAGTCCTGTGTCGAGCACTCAGCTGTAAAAGCGGAACACAAAAAGACAGATGTGTCACTTGATCTTATGAAAACGAGACGTTTGACTTATATAATAAAACTGACTGCGTTGGACAAGAGGTTTTTGGCGTTTTGTTAACCAAGGAGTTACTCAAGACAGATTGTAAATTAGGTAGTTAACATGTTTTTTTAATTTCCTGTAGAAGATCCAATACTTTCATTTGAAGAGGCGAACCTATATGTCTTACTGCTTCAGTATAGTAAAACATCAGTGATGTGTGCCTACTGTATGTGGACGTACAGAAGCAATCTGTCTTGATTCAGTCGTAAGGATTGGATTATTGCACTTTAAGGCGGCTTGGATACATCGTTTCTTGGCAGCAAGCAACTATATTTTTATGTTTTTTATTTTATTTGTTTTGGCTGGAAATTCCACGTTTTTGCACTTTTGGTTTTGGAAGTTTGTTCAACTTGAAGTCACCATTTGCCTGATATTTAAAATCGTTTAATATAAAGTGTCATTTGAATCGCCTAAGGGATTCACAACGTGTCGCGTTCACTTTTTGGTACACAGTAAACGTTGTATAAATGCGGTTTTTCAAGTTAATTTTTTGATGACACGGATAAAGTTCAGTTTTGAACCTTGCGTATATTTTATAGGTATTTAAAGATATGTTTACACTAGTCACATTACTGTAGCGTATTTATATATTTTCATATGAAGATGCATTAGCGTTTTTAAAATCGTCTGTGAAGAACTGCTGTTCGACGTTCCAATCACGAAATTCGATTAATTCTAATCGATTTCTAATTGTAATTCTGTACAAACATCAGTTGATGGGCACGGTTATGATTTTTACACTCGAGTAAAATCTGCTCGAGAAGACATCGGATATTCTCAGTTTTCGTTTTCTTCAACGGCGTGAAAAGGATTTTAAAGCTTCCTCTGCGATGACTTACTTTTCTCAGGCTGTGATTTTGCTGCTACGTGGACTTGTGTTTTCTGCGGTATTCGGATTAGAGAGCAGGTACTCAAATGATCAGTCGAATACTGCCAGCTCTGACGGCCAAATCATGGCCACAGGTAAGAATATGTTTATATCTTTTGGCCTTGTTGTTGTCTGTGAGTCAAAATCGTTGAGCATGATTGTTCTGTAAGTCACCAGTCTGGTTACGGTGTGAATTACCTTTATGTGTGCATGGCTAAGGAATGCATGAAACTCGCCTGCACCCAATGGACACGCAAAAGGATTAGTCAACAGTAGCATATACCATGTTACTCTTAATGTGACTATATGTGTATGTATTGCATTCATAATTATACACCGACCTTGTAATACTTTGTCGTAGCAACAAGTTTCATTGGGGGACCTTGATTTGAGCGTGGGTTGGGGTTAATCGAGCTCAACATCCAGTCTCTTTCAAACTGCTATGGAGGACTATTAGATTTGGGGAGATCTTCTGCAACGCGATGACTTTGCAATTTGCACGAGGTAAAAGACTGCAGCGTTTTGTGAGAACGGCTGTAGAGCCAGAACTGTAGCAGGAATCAGGACGATGCCTGTCTGAGATGGGGCAATCCTTACACCTGGTCACATTTACATACAATCCAACCAAGGAGTCTCTTTCGCTGACCCAGTTTGTCCCCTGTGAGTTATTGATTGATTGATTGATTGATTGATAATTTTAGTGTAAGATCTGCTCAGAGGTTACCCAGGAGAAGAAATTGATAAAACTCTTTGGGCAAAATGTAAAATTAAAAATGAGTGAGGGCACTATGTGTGTGTGTGTTTATTTGTTTGTTTGTTTTGAGGCCATATAGGGGGAGCACAAAGATATGATGTTGATTGTAGAATGTGATATCTATCTATCTATCTATCTATCTATCTATCTATCTATCTATCTATCTATCTATCTATCTGTCTATCTGTCTCTGTGTTTGTCCGTCTGTCTATTTCTCTATCTATCAAAAAACCATATTATGAGAAATAATTTTACTCTATGAAGTAAAGTGGAGATTCTTAAAAATGAGACACAATGTTTGCTGCTACTGGAATAGATGACTAGGATATCACATCATTGATGGACTGTATAAAGAAAACCTTTTACAGTTATCTACATCTCTGCATGAATTGTTCCTAAAATGTGACTTTATCTCTGAGTTATAATAATAAACAAAGATAGTCACATTTAACTAGTCACTTATACAGAGAAGGTTACCAGAGGGTGCCACAAAGAAAACTACCATTCTTTAAAAAATCATGAGAAGAAAAACACTGCATAGCAACAACACTCAAAATTCATTCTAACTGTCAAGCATGGTGGAGGGTTTCAGTCATTGATGGACCAATTGATTCCAAATTATATCAAGAAATTCATCAGAAGAATGTCAGGGTGTTTGTTATCTAAATATTAAAATAAGAATGGATTTTAGAATGGTAAAGTCAGAGTCACATTGTTATGCTACAGCATGATCTGAAAAAATCAATTCACACTCGATAAATCAAGAAAATATCAATGGACTGAAACCATTTTGTGTAGAGGAAAAGGACAAAATATCTCCAAACTACTGTGCAGGACTGGTCATTGGTTACAGAAACCATTTCCGGCTATATACAGTAATAGAAGTCACTGAAGTTCATTTCCATTTGTTTAATAGAGATAGGGCAATATAAAATATTGTGTGTGTAATTTGTTCAGTAAAAAATATAATTATGACTTAGATGAAGATCACATCATATTCAGGTCAGAGATATTCATGCAGAAAGGGGTCAGTGCGTGGGTCAGTGGGCTAAGGCTGTGTGCCTGTAATTGGAAGGTCACCAGTTCAAACCCAGCTTCAGCATGTCTGCAGGTCCTTGAGCAAGGCCCTTAACCCCCAGCTCCCTGGGCACTGCCTTGGTTGGCTGCCCTTTGCAGACAACTTACTCCACAAATAGCAAGTTGAGGGAGGCATAAAGATAATTTCTCCACAGGGAAGAATTATTATTAGGAAATACAGAAAATTCTAAAGATTGCTTAATATTGTTATTGACTGTTTATGCTGTTAACTGTATGTTATTGTTGATCCTTTTTATATTTTGGTCATCCTGATTGCTGCATTAGGGCATTCAGTTTTTATTTTAACTTGTAGAAGACCCCTGAACCATATAGTTTGTAATTTGTTTATAACTTGATGGACAGTTGTGTGGCTTAATGGCCCAGTTGGAATTTTAGAGTCATACATTTACTTAGTAATCTTAGTTGACTAAGTAGGTTGACTCCAAATGCTGAGTGCTCACCTGAAGATAAAGAAAACATAAGAGAATAATTTATTGGTCCCGGGGGAAATTCCTTTATATACAGAAGCCAACATATAATGCAAAACAAAGAGAATGTGCAAACACATTACACATGCAAATGATATTGTTTATGAAATAAATAAAGATAATGAAGTTAAAGGGTGGTTTATGTGCAATTTGCATAGTAAAAGTCTGGTGCTGTCTTTTAAAAATGAAATGCTGCCCTGACGTGTTATGGCTGGGGTTGGGGGGGTGGTACGTCGGAAGAAAGTGTTGTGTTACCTAATGGCAGCAGGTAGGAAGGCAGTAGCACTTTGCATACCAGTGACTAAAGGTACTTCGAGAGAGCACCCCCTGTAGTGGAGGGGCAGAATTGTTCATAATTTTGGCCAAGGACACCAGTCATTCCTGTGATGGAGCTGGCCTTCCTGAAGAGTTTGATCAGGCATGACCTGAGCTGTTGCTGCTTCCCCAACAGGCCACAGCATAGAAAAGTACACTGGCCATTATGAACTGGTAGCCATGATTGATAAACAGGTGTTTTTTATTTCCTAGACCAGCTATTCTGATTTATTTTACTCCAGGGCTGTCAATGCAGGTACTGCACCTGCAGCTGATGTTTAGTGCCTCATCATAAAAATAATTAAATCTGTACTTATTTCCCTTCTATGCAAAAGATGCTATGATCTAATATGTACTTATAATCACACATTTTATACTTAAAAGTATCCGCTATTGTTTGTCATTGTTCATTATTACCATTCCCACTAGAGTAAATATATTTTGAGCAGTGTAATTATGTTCATTTGCTATACACATGGGCTCCTTTTCTGAAGTCAAATGGAGTTTGCACATGTTGGGTTTTTCTCATTGGTATTGCCATTGCTAACTTCAGCTTTAACAGTATATTTTTGTCTGCAGCTTTTCAATGAATATTCTTATGAATATTCTTTGTTTTTCTGAAGACACACAGAGAGCAAAACAATTTACTGCAGAGGACATTATCTCGTTTCAGTCTCACCAGATCCTTGTCCTCATTCTTGACAGTTATTGGTAGAGAGTAATGTCAAAGTTGCTTTGGAATGGTGTCCAGAGTAAGAAAGTATGTTCATATGCTGTAGTGCCATTTACTGTAAAGGAAGTCACAGTGATTGTTTACAGGATGACTCCTTACTGTGAAACACAAGTACAATGGGTTGTGATGATACACAGCCTTCCTAATGGCAAGTTCTTATGAGTGTTTTAATTACATGCAGTGTGCATCCTTGGTAAAAAGTGAAACTTGAGCCTTGGGGATAAGAGCTGTCAGTTTGGTATGTGCTAAAACTGGCTTCAGTAACTATATTTTTAATTATTTTGTAGTTTTATTCATGCATGTCATATAAAACAAAAGGTTTGTGGGTGAAAAGGGGTGATTCTTCCTCTAGGTTTCGCTTTCACTTTTGGTTACCCTCATTTAATCTTCCACAATTGTTTACCCAACACATGGTTGCGGTGAGGCTGGAATGGTTATTTTTTTTCCAAAGATTTGGCAAATCATGGACCTTAAGGGTCCTGTTAGAGACCGTAGGACTTTTTGCTCTGTCATGTCCAATGTGATCAGCACAGAACACAAGCACTGTTAAACAAGTAGGCTATTTTGTATATTCTTATTAAGTCAGTAATATTAACATTTATGTGTTGTATCTAAATGATTATTGTTTGCACAGTTACTTTAATAGATCATCGTAAGATTTTGGAAATGTTACGTTAATTGTAAGATGGTGAATTATTTTATGCACTATTGAGGTGCTGTGGAGCACAGCTTCTTGAAGCTGGTCAGCTGCACCACTGCAGATGTTACCAGATGTGCTTCCTTTACCTCTCCAGAGTTATCTTAGTGCCATTGATTGCATTCAGAGTAAGAATACTTACACACAGAGGAAGGTCACCAGTGATTTTTCCAGTGAAGGGGGGTAGTGAAACAGAGAATGTAGAGTGGGGTTGGTATGGGCATTTAAATCGAAACAGCAATAATTCTTACTATGTTTTTGGCAAAATATGTTTTTGAAAGACCATCCGGTTGTCACTGACACCAGTCTTGCTGGAACTGTGTATTAATATTTGTACACAATGGCAGCTCTAGCTCTGTTACTCATCCTGCCTCTGTGACATAGTTTGCTTGCACCCATTAATTTTTAGGACATTTGCACTGTACTGGTTCCTGGGCATGTTAATTCTTGTTGAAAAAATCCGGGTCCGGTTTCTCGAAACCTTCTTAACGCTACATCGTTTATAAGTTCTATCTTTTAATATAGAACTTACAAATGACTTAGCTTTAAGAAGGTTTCGAGAAACTCACCCTGGTCCTTTGTTTAATGGCAAATATTTTCAACCAGAAATAAGAAGTTCCAGATTTCTAAGAACAGCTTTCATTCTTAAAGCTAATTGGAGAAGCTTGACCTGTACATAAGGGGTCTGCAAAGTATACTCAGTTATGTAGTTGACTACAGTGCTGTCATCCTGCGTATTAGTAGGGTCACTAACTCATGAGAATGGCTCCCTGAACAGTAACAGTTCCCAATGGAACTTCTTTAGGACAGGAGTTTGCTTCATGTATTTTTGCAGGCACTGGTTAAAGGTTCTGGGCAACAGTCTCTAGACTTGAAACCTGACAGTTGCAATGCGCCGATTCAGCCTGTATGAGGAGGTCTAAATGCATGAAAGCCCACCAGTCCCCAGTTCACTCTTTTGGAATGCCAGGTTGAGGTTATCATAATTCTTGATGTTGTATCTCTGACTCAATCTTATTCCCTCTCCAGTAGCTTGTTACATAAAGAACAGTCTATCTGTTTATTATATGAAAAGTAAAGTGAAGAGAAAACAAGTTTGCATGTTTTACTTGAAGATGTAGCATTACTAGGCTACAAATTAATGATTTGTATCATGTTTCTCCAGCTGCTAATTGAAGGAGTGTTTGCTGAAAATTCATATATTATGGCAGATTTTATAAAAAGCATACAAATTATAACAGACATACAAAACACTACTTGGAAATATGAATGTATCAGTGCTGGATCATAGTCAGTCATGGGTCACAATGGTAATGTCATGGGATGAGGGACGAAGGCTTGATAGCAAAACAAAAGGGGATGTTATTTGAACATAACAGAATCAACACAGGTAATAAACTGAATCGTGAGGGATCCAAAAGACGAAGACAGAAACTAGGGAAGGCACGGGCAACATAGAGTTTTGATGTCAATGACAGGACTGGGGGAACACAGGACTGAGAAGGACTTATATACAGGACTGATGAGGGAGCAAATGACAGGCAGCTAGAGTGATTAACACAAGGGTGGGAATGAGAGGTAAGACAAACATTTACCAGTGAGCCACACTAGGGAGGAAACAGGGCGTGGCAAGTAATGGACATTGTCTACTTAAATACATTATTTTCTACACATTGTTTTACGGTGCCTAACCCCAAGGGCATGTGGGTGCCTAACTTCAGATGTCACCTTGAAATGGGAGTGCCTCTGATGGGGTAAAGGATGGTGGTATGTTTGTTTTGCACATGATCAGGGACGAGGATGGAGACTGTGTCACTGTAAAATAGAGCTGTGTGTCAGTAAAACCCATCTGCAACTCACAAATCACACCATCTGGACACTGGTGATAAAAGTTCTTTTAGAAACTTGCATGAGTGAAAAAACAGGAAGTCAAACATTATAACAGCCTCCTGTTTCAGTTTTTGTTTTATTTTGACAGCTTCATTGCACACTTATTAATAGCTCAGTATAAGAGGGTTAATATGTTATTTTGTATGCTAACCAGATCGCTCACATAAAGCAGCCGTTTAATTCTTTTAAACAGCTGGTTCAGACAAATTTAGTTTAAATTATGCTGCTCAAGACTAGATATCTTCATAATGGTACTAGGCCATCATTTGCTAATGAAATTAAATGTATGTATGATTTTGTGTGTGCTTTTTGTCAAAAGCTGAAATTGTTGGATGACACAGAGATTTCCTTTAAAGGCCTGTTTTGCCTGTTTGTGTATTTGTTTTCATATATTGTGTAGCTACTCATATCACCAATTGCAGTAATTAAAATTTCAGAAGCAGTGTCATGTGTGTGCATGTGTTTAAATTCATATTTAACTGAATCCATTTAAAGCCATGAGATTAAATTTTTTGGAATGATAAAAGGGTTGTGAAGTTGGATTACTTTGCTAATGCAACTTTCTGAACTTCCCTGACCTCTGCCATCCCGGCAGTGAGGGCCAGGGTACTGCTGGGTGTACATTTCTCAGACATACCACACAGGAGAAGCTATCCAAGTAGCTTTACACAGCTGAGACATATCTGTGTGTAACCTGAAGTGCAAGATGCCATCTTGTCAAAAGCTCCGAACCACAACAAGACCAGTGGAATGAGAGCTCAGGAACTACTTTCATTCTGTTACTGTTTGCTGAACATTGAATTTGTGTAGAATCATTCATCAGATTCATAATATTATTTTATGTGATTAATTTATCATTATAAATGATATAATAAATATAAATTATAAATAAATATAATTATATAAATATAATTATAAATAAATAAATCATTATAAATTAATAACGTAACATGATTTTATGAATCTGCTGTTAGCACAGGTCACTTTAGGAGTTTATCTTCCTCCATAATTACGGCATAATTTACAAGTTAATTTGTTCAGAATGCAGTGACATGAAGGGGAAAATACTACTGATGTTTTAATATCGGGCTTTCATTGTCACTGGAAAAGCAGATACATATTTCTTCTGAAATGTCTTTGTGAATGAAATTTTGCTGTTTTCATGCTATTTTTTTTTTTTTTTTTGCTCAATCTCTTTATTAAACCTTTGCAATAATAAAAGGATAAAGATACAGGAGAATAGAAACATAACGTTTTCCCCCATACTACCCCAACCCAGAATTAAACAAAAAAAATTGCCCTCAATCCATTATTATAATGCATGTCCATTCTGTACAAAATAGGCTTTGCAGAGTTCAGCAATAAAATAAGTAAATAAACAAAAATAATCATAATGTACAAATCGTAATGATACCTTACTGATTAGCTTAGCAGACTATAGAAGAAGAGTTCTCATAATTGGAAAAAAAAACAAAAAAAAGGGTCCCAGGTTTCAGAAAATATGCCAGTGTTGCCCTTTATTGTGTACCTAATTTTTTCCAAATGAATGAAACTCATGACATCTCGCAGCCAGTCATCAAACGATGGAGGAAGAATTTGTTTCCATAACAGAAGAATACGCCGTCTAGCTAGTAAAGTCAACATTTGACGTTTGGGGGAGGACCAAAAAGTGCAACTAAAGGACAAGGCTCGATCCATTTCTTTGTTGCCGAGGAAAAGCATTTAAATATTGATAGCCAAAAAGAAGTTATGGATGGACATAACCAAAACATATGTATTAAGTCTGCAGGGGCCTGATGACAACGATCACATATGGGATCCACATCCTGCCAAATTTTTGCCAGCCTCACTTTTGTCCAATAAGTTCTATGAATAAATTTTTATTGGATAAGACTATGTCGTGCACAAATAGAAGAGGTATGGACACGGGACAAAATCTGGCTCCAAAGCTCATCTTCAAATGTGAGGCAGAGGTCAGACTCCCACTGTTGCTTAATAAGAGAGAGACAGGGGGTTGAGATAGAGGAGATCATCTTGTATATAGTAGATAATGCACCCTTTTTATCTATGGGTACTTCAAGAATTTGATCTAGATGGGATTTTGGTGGAAGATTTGTAAAGTTGGGAAATTAGTTTTTTACAAAGCTTCAAAACTGCAACTATCTAAAACAGTGAACACTAGAAAGGGAGAATTTTTGTGTTAACTGAGCAAAGCTAGGAAAAATATTATCAATGTAGATATCATTGACTACTGCAATACCTGCTCTGTGCCAAATATTAAACGCTTTATCATTGAGAGGGGGGGGAACATAGGATTATGGTTAATAGGTGAAACCAATGGCAAACGTTGGAGGCCAAAATGGTTTCGAAATTGGGACCAAATTCGTAATGATTGCCGGACAATGGTATTACCATAAGGGAGACGTGAGACGGCAGAGAGAGGGCCACACAACAGTGCGGCTAGTGAGGCTGGGGAACAAGAACCCTCTTCAATTCTAACCCAAGCTGGGACCCAATCACAGAGCCCGAAATGACTCTGAAACCAGAACAATGT
>JAOYFF010000015.1:21624732-21638483 GCA_025773925.1 Cryptomyrus ogoouensis | reverse complement strand
TGGCCAGAGAAAGTGATACTGGTGATGGTAGAAGAGCGGAGATGGTGTGGTGTGCCAACTAAGATGGCTTCTGTTTTCGATCTGTTCAGCTTAAGGAAGTTGAGCCTCATCCACGCCTCTATCTCCTCCAGGCAGGTAGTCAGTGTGGATGTTGGCAGAAGAGCAGTAGAGGAGGTGGGGGTAGTCCTGAGGTAAAGCTGAATGTCATCAGCATAGCAATGAAAAGTTAAACCATGTCTGCTAATGACATTTCCAAGGGGGAGCACGTAGATGGTGAAAAGGATTTCCTGAGAGTCCAATAGTGTATTGCAGGCGGTGAAGGACAATGTTGTGGTCTATTGTGTCAAAAGCAGCTATCAGGTCAAGGAGGATGAGTAGAGAAGGGGAACCAGTATCTGCTGTCATCAGAAGGTCATTGGTGACCCTGACCTGGGCTGTTTCAGTGCTTTGGCCAGAGCGAAAACCAGACTGAAACTGAAACAGACTGAAACAGGTTATTTAGTTTGAGGTTATCATGAAGTTGTGCTGCAGCGGTTTTTTCCAGAACTTTAGAGAGAAATGGAAGATTGGAGATGGGCCTATAGTTAGAGAGAACTTCAGGATCCAGGGTGGGTTTTTTCAGTAGAGGTCTGATGACAGCAGTTTTTAATGCAGAAGGAATATGGCTAGCCAGGAGGGAGTGGTTTATG
Source organism: Cryptomyrus ogoouensis (assembly GCA_025773925.1). NCBI lineage: Eukaryota > Metazoa > Chordata > Actinopteri > Osteoglossiformes > Mormyridae > Cryptomyrus > Cryptomyrus ogoouensis. Next base: position 21,637,794 of record JAOYFF010000015.1, on the reverse strand, counting down.
ATCCTGGTGATGAATGGAGAGACAGCAGAGATGTTAGCCTTCAACAGGGCTGAGGGGAAAGGGTCCAGGGAACTGGTTAACGGTTTTCCTGATGGTTTCATTTTCCTGATGACGTCCTCCAGCTCTTCCCGTGTGGTAGCAGAGAAGGAGCAAAGGGGTAGGACAGTCTCAGACAGAGGGTCGATAGTTGGAGGAGGCAGGATATCCGTGGTGGAGAGGTGTGAGCGAATGCTATCAACTTTTTGTTTGATGAAATTGATGTACATGTTGCACCTCTCCTCGGTGGCCTCGAAGTGGGCAGGTGAAGGAGGTTTTAGAAGGTGATTTATAGTTGAAAAAAGTTTTTTGGAGTTCCTGGAACTGTTGCTGATGATGTTGGAATAGAACCTGGACCGTGCAACCTTCAGAGCTTCTGCATACGCCCTCTTGTGTTCCCTGTAAGCCTGTTTGTAGACAGTCAGCCCAGAAGCCTTGAGCCGCCTATAGACACGCCCAGCCACCTTCATTTTTCGCAGCTCGCAGGTGTACCAAGGTGCTGAGCACGAGAATGAGACAGACCTGGATGTTAAGGGGGTGTGGAAGTCCAGAAGACTGCTCAGGGACTGCTTATAGAAATCCACAAGGTCAGCAATAGAGAGGGAGCTGGTAGGGTCAGAGGAGAGAAGTTTAAGGCCAGGGCATCCGCATTGATGTTCTTCAGATTTCTGAAATGGATCTGTCATTTTGGTTTGGTACGGGGGGAGAGAAAGGGCAGCTCCATCGACACTACTTTGTGGTCTGAAATACCAAGATCATATACCTGTAGGTTACTGATGGGGGCAGATGTGGGGATATCAACATGTTGTTGTAGGTTGAGGGAATCTAGCAGCTCAAGGAAATCAGCAGTGAGATAACCTGTGGGATTGTCAACATGAATATTTATATCTCCTAGGATTATGATGTTAGCAGAGGTAGCACAAAGTGTTGAGAGAAGATCAGACATTTCTGGGATGAAGGCAGAGTTGGGTTTTGGAGGTCGGTAGATAAGGAGAACAGTCATGGGAAAAGGGGGCTTACATTTAAATGCAAGGTACTCGCAGGAAGATGTTGCAGATATCGAGATATGGGACAACCTCAGGTCCTGACAGTGGATGATAGCTAGGCCACCACCATGCCCAGTGCTGCGAGCTGCCTCCAGGTAACTGTAGCCAGGTGGATAGGCTTCATTTAGGGCAGAGTAAACCTCTGACTGGTGCCAGGTTTCTGTCAAACACATGAAGTCAAGTCCTTTCTCCCTGATGTGTTCTTCAATAAGTGTGGATTTATTGCTAATGGATTGGGAGTTAAACAGTTCAAATTTGATCAGTGACTGTGGAGTAAATCTCTGTAAAGGTCGCAGAACATTAAAATCCACTCCACGCAGCTTAGAGTCCACTCCACAAAATAAATCTAGACGGGAACGTGAGGATCTTGCGGTGTTTCTCTCAATGGCTCAGGTGTTTCCCATGCTGGAGCGCAGAGATCTCGCGATACTTCCCGTGTTGATAGTAGTTGGAGCGACGATGCTCTGACGACGCGTCAGACGTGCGACAGGTGACCAGAAAGATGGAATGTTGGTAGCAGAACACTTTGACTGGTTATGGAAGATGAACTTTCGACTGGAGCCTCTTTGAGTATAACGAGGACGGCGAAGGAGTCCAAATTCTTTAATGATAGGGATGTTAATTCCAGGAATGGTTGCGAGATTAAGCCGGCGGAGTTGTGAGCTGGAATAGCTGAATGCCATACTGACCTAAAATCCGTAAAATCCAAGGCAGACGGTAAAACAGTACAAGAAAAACTTTCAGAAAAAGTACGAAACTTTCTAACTAAAAGTAAAAAAGTAAATTAATAATATCAGTAATATTAGACTCAGAATATTAGACTCAGAGACTCAGAGGGAGAAGCGGCGAACATTCAACGCCAGCGTCCTCTCCGTCAAAGGTGCAAGTAAGTATTGCACATCCCACCACTGCCATTGTGTCACACTACACTGCTGTCGCTGTTTCACACCACACCGCTGTCACTGGTACACACTACACTGCTCTCACTGTGCCACAGTACACCACTGTCACTGTTTCACACCACACTGCTCTCACTGTGCCACAGTACACCACTGTCACTGTTTCACACCACACCGCTGCCACTGTGTCACACCACACCATTGCCACTCACACCACACCATTGCCACTATGTCAAACCTCATCATTGCCACTGTGTCACACCCCACCACTGTCACTGTTGCACATCACACAGCTGCCACTGCATCCCACCACATCATTGCCGCTGTTTCACATCACACTGCTGCTATTGTATCACAACACATGGTGCCCACTGTATCACACCACAACCCTGCCACTGTTACGCCTTTCACACCAAGCCCTCGCCGGAGCCGGTGCTGGTGGCAGTGCTCGGTCGGAGCTGAGCTGGAGCTCACATCGGCCTCATCAAGAACTGTCTCGCATTTACATTGCACTTAATGTCGAAAGAGTAGAACGATGCCGTCAGTGTGTGTGAGATGTTGTGGAAAGGGTACCACTTCAGAAGTGAAGACAAAAATAGAGGACCATGCGATGAACGCAAGACTTCTTTGAATTAGCTGCAAATGTTTAGATTATTTTTAGTTTTATAGGTTATTGTTCCATGGCTTAATCCGAAACAGTTCATTAAAAATTTCTAAGTGTTCCATGACTCATCTGAGTCCATCTGCCAACGACTTATTCCTGCACTTCAGTGATCCAAGACGAACTACCGTTTGTGTGCTCCAGTTAAAAAGCGGGTCACAATGAGAGATGCATTCATGAATGAACTGCGATTCATGCATGCTAATAGATGGGGATGCCACAAATGAAGTACGAATTAGCATATAAAGGATAAAGTGCATAGTAGTTTCTTGACAAATTAGCGCAAATGCACATAAGTACGAGATGCTGAAGGAACTACTGCGCAATATTCATTAATGGACTGCTTTGATAGGGAGAGTGAAAAGAATGAAACATTTTGGTAAACCTTTGTCTTACAAATAGAAAATTCCCATGAGCCAATGTAAATCTCCCATGAGCATGTCCTGTCCTGTCCATGTGCATTCACTTCACCTGTGTTAAAACAAGCACATGAAAGACATGATAGCTACATTTCACTTAAATTACTAGCATTTCAAGCAAATAGTGTTAGTCTGTTTTTTTCTTTGCTGTAACAAAGCAGACAGCTGTACATTTTGTATCGCTGGCTGATACATCAAGTCAGATTCTAAAGGTAACATCAGCTAGCTAAGTTGACGTTACAATGATATGTAGCTAGCCCAGCCTTAGTCACAACACATGTTCAACACACAACACAACGGAGCATTCAGTGTTATGCAGTTTTGTTTGATGGATCCTTGGAAGGCATCTGACATACACCAAATGTAATTAAAGTTCATAGTAACATTACAAGTAAATACAACAATAATGACTTACCCGATTCCTCCAAAGTGGTTGTGGCATTCAATACTCCAGTCACCTGGTTAGCAGATCTGTTTCTCAACACGGAGTCCATGATATTTATTTTTAGGGCTGCCAGCACCCCTTTAATATAGCTCTCTTTTCGTCTTCCCATATTTTTTTTTTTCATTTTTCATTCATTTTTCAGTTATTCTGTTAACTCCTGCCTTCTCCAGTTCACTCTGCATTGCTTCATAAATTTTTGCTTTCCATTTCCATGTGCACCCAACTCTGGCCTAGCAACCTTTTCAGGCCAGAAAAATTAGCTCCAGCCCAGATATAACGGATGTATTGGTGTGAATGCAATGACCAGGCTCTGCACGGGCACCAGCCCTGGTGTGAAAGAGCTATGTGTCACACCACACCACTTTCACTGTCACATGACACCACTGCTACTGTGTCATGCCACACCCTTGCCATTGTTTCACACCACATGGTGCCCAGTGTGTATGACGGAATCCTTTTTTTTCCTGAACTGTTTCGTTCAACAAAAAACACTTCACCATGCACCTGTAATCAGCTGTAGACCCGATCAGTCCCCCAGGGCATATGCAACAATACCTTAGTAATCTATTTATTTATCTTTTGTTTGCAAATTTCTGTAGATATCATCATATTCACCACCAACTTATTTCCATTGTTACATATTGTACTTATTTACTTAATGCAGAACTTATTCTATGTAGTACAATGTATTGTCATTTTGCCTTTTTGTGTGGTTGTTTACTGTGTAGTATTAATCACAATTTCCCCATGGGTAATAAAAGTTTTCTGATTTGGATTAACATAAAGGCTGTAGTAAATGTAACTAGCTAACCATTATTTATTAAAAATCTTTATAGCTATCTTAAATGCTACACACACAGTACATGTAGAAAGTACTCCGACCCCCCTCACGTTTCTCACATTTTGCTGTGTTGTAGTCTTCTGCTCAAATCATCAAATAAAAAGATGAAATGAGAATATTTTGGAAATTTATTGAAAATCTGCAGAGAGAATCATCAGAGAAAAATGGCATAAAATACCCAAATCCATGTGTTCAAAACTTGTCACTTCATATGCATACCTTGAGGCTATAATTGATAACAAAGGATCTTCAACTAAATACTGAGTAAATGTCAGTGTAATGTTTCTTTTTTTTATTTTTAATAAACATGCAAAAATTTCATTATGGAGTAATGAGTGTAGATTGATGAATTTGATTTAAATTTGTTAACTGGTGGAAATATATTTAAATGCATTTTGGACTGTGCCTCCTTGCAGAGCTTCTGGCTTCATCTTCAGTTGTGATACATTCCTACCCTGGACAGGTGCGCATGGCCCTGAAGCGGGCGGAGAAAGAGCTGCAGGCAGAGTGGTCAGTTCCTGAAGCCCTCCAGATGTGGCTGCAGCTTACTCATGAGGTGGAGGTGCAGTACTACAACATCAAGAAGCAGAGTGCAGAGCTGCAGTTGACGGTGGCCAAGGATGAGGTGAGGACAGCTAGCCATTATCACATCCTGCTCCAATGTTTTTCAACTAAAGGTTTATACTGAAATTCAGATGAGGCTCAGCTACAGTTGCTGTAATGAACAAAGTAAGACATATATGATCCATGTTGTTGCAGAAAAATGCAAAAGAGCTTCTATTAATGCATGTGAGTCAGGCAGCCCTAGGAAAAAGTACAACTGTTAAGTTTACAGTTAAACATTAATTATTCATAGTTCTGATATTATCTGACACTAGATTTCACAATCGAAGTATGAAAAGTGTGCCAATTCACTGTAAAAATTAAGGGTCCAATTGTAAAATAATTGATGATCAAACTGTGAAAGTACATAGTACAACTGTCAAACAAGTTTACTGTTTTACTAAGAAATTTCACAGTGCATTTTTTCTAGGACTGTGTTGTATATATATTTTTTTTAATTAGAAAGTGAGAAAATGTTTTAGCCTGTCATGCCTGATTTCTAGGAGATACACAGAATAAAGCAAAGCAGTCACTGAGGTGGAGGATTAAGGAGGGCAATTTTGAGGTTAAATTAGAATAAATTCATTTTACCCCATTGTGGTAAAATCCATTCACCCCCTCCCAAAGATCAATCATTTAGGGTTGCCACGATTAATCGACGTAGCCGATGACGTCAATGCTGAAAATGCGTCAATTTCAGTATTTTAAATCAGTGCATCATTTTCAAAAAATTGTTTTAATGAAATTACCGTTTTTGATTTTTAAAACGTTTCAGTTAATTGCGACAAATGTTTTCCTTCAACACCCCAAAAATGAATAATTTGTGAAATTAAATAAAAATAAAAACTATATTTACCAAGAAAACGTCAGACTTTAGACTGTACAAAGTACCGCCATCCACTACCATTTTTTTACCGTTTATCTACCATACGTCGTTGTTTAAAAGATGTTGTTGTTGCTGTGCTGTCTCTCTGTTCACCATGACTTCAGTACTTATCACTTCCATGATTTACCAAAATAGTCACATGTGGCATACTCTGCTAATTGAACTTAATAAACATAAGGATACTCTAACTTATGGGCATCACAGTATGCCTCTCATTAATATTTTAGGTGTACTAATAATATACTTATCAAATTGTGGCTGTTCATAAAGGTTCAGATAGTCCCAAAAAGCCAGTGCGATGATACTGTTTGTTTTTGTCAAAATAAAATTAACTTAAATAAAACAGTCAATTTGATTTTCTGGAGGAAAATTAATCGTTTAGTCGACCAATCAGTAAAATAGTTGATAGATGAATTGATAGAAAAACAGTTGTTAGTTGCAGCCCTACAGTCATTTATTTTTAAATGACATTAGTCTCTTAAGTACATATCTCATATAACACTAATAGGAGCATCTGTTTCGGTGTTGCTGTCCATGTTGTTGTACTGTTGCTCCATTCTACACGAGAGGTCCTAGGAGAAAGCTTGTTCTAATACACATGACAAAAGTTAGTTTACCGGAACTTGGTGAAATATTGAGCTACGTAAATGATAAAAAAAAATGAAAGCTGCTTTGGATAAGCAGTTAAGAAAAATAAGATGTAAATAGGACAAAAACAGTTACAAGAATGTCACCATTCTTATGTACATGAATGTGCAATCTGGTGGTCAAAATCAGGACATCCCCGGCTTATCTGACAATATTTCTTTAGTTTTCTTTGTAGAAAATGGGTTTATCTTCTAATCATATAGCTTAATTCAGTCCCCTCTATGTTCGCAAACTTAGTATACTCCAGCTAAATGTTTCAGGCAGAAAAACTCAAGAAGAAGAGAGGCTCGGTATTTGGGACCCTTCATGTTGCCCACAACTCCTCCCTGGATGATGTGGACCACAAGATCCTGGAGGCAAAGTAAGATAACCATGCATCTCAACCCACTGTGCAAAACACTAGGCTTATGGTGTCTCATAGCAGGAAATTGATTATTTTGAAAAGTAGGACCAGTTCTGAGTATGGTAGGATTAAGAATACAGATAGAGCAGATTTATTTGCTAGCTTGGCCTTTAACATTTGTTGTTGGCTTTTCTGTGCGTGCCCTATGTGCACATGCTCATTTATATTTACAGAAAGGCTCTGTCAGAAGTCACGGCATGCCTGAGGGAGCGGCTCCACCGATGGCAACAGATCGAGAAGTTGTGTGGTTTCCCTGTCGTGCACAACTCTGGCCTGTCCAACCTAACAGCGGCCCTTTACTCCGATCACAGTTGGGTGGTGATGCCCAGGGTCTCTGTGCCCCCCTACCCCATTGCTGGTGGTGTGGATGACCTTGATGAAGACACACCACCAATCATTCCACAGTTTAATAGTATGTATATTGAGCAAAAAACCTTTAATCCATCCATGCAGCTTGCAACTGCTTATTCTGGTCAGGGTTACAGTGGGATCAGGCAACAGAGGGTGGGACAGGATGTCATTTTGTCAAAGGGCACATACACTGTGGACATTAACTGAAGTGCATGTCTTTTGACTGCAGGAGAAACTTGTAACTGGTATATAATGTGCAAACAGTTTCCTCATGTGCATACAGTATCCCCATGTATACTCAGTTTCAGTTAGCCACAGTCCAAAAACAAATTGTAAAATGTGTAATGGTATGTTTTTTCATTGTTCCTTCATCCTTTCAGGGGTATAAAAAGCATGATTTTCATTGCCCAGTCATCCCTTGATACATGACATTTTTCTTTGCTTTATCATCTTATGAGAATGAGGCTTAAATATCAGAATCCCTTTCATCCGAAAATATAATACTGTATGATAACATAAAATGTAGTTATTAAAGTTAAATGTATTATTACTGTATTTAATGTTGCTAATGTCTTACTGTGTGTAATTTGTCAATTAAACTTTACCATATGTTAGTACACGAAAATCATGGTATATATGGGGTCCGCAGATGAACTGCGGTTTTCGTTATTCACAGTTCTTAGAACGTAGCACCAGTGGTTTATAAAGTTTATAGGGTTTATAAAGCCTTCATAGCTGTTTAACAGAGCTGATTTTTGCAATTATCTAATCACTGATTGTGCCCCTCACCCTGACAGACCCTCTGATGAGGCCTCCACTGACTCGCAACAGCAGTCTGTGTCGCTCTCGCCGGAGCTTTCTGGGATCCCCCCCGCCTGGTCTTCCCTCCCCTGACCCCGACCTTCTTTCCATGGCCAGCATCCCCCTCTCCCACCACTCCGAGGAAGCGGAGGAACAGATCTTCTTCACAACAGATAAGAAGGGGTAAGGTTGGCACTTGTTCACTTTATTTCATTTTTCATTTTTATGGAGCATAGGGCCATGTGTCTGCTCAGTAAAGCTAGTATTTTTTCCAGTATCCTTTCGTAGGTATGCAGGTTTGCATCCCATCGTTCTTACATTCAGTGAGAGTTGATTTACCAGTTAACCAGTTAACTTAAGCCACGCACCTGTTCTTTTTTTTTTTCATGTTCTTTATGCTTTAAGCATGGCCCAATGTCTCTTTTTTCCTTCTCTCCAGGGATACCCCCGATACACACTCAGACTGTAACTCCATCAGTTCCACTACAGGGTGGAGGCCATTCCACCCTTCCTCTTCGGGTGGCCAGGACACTCCCATGCGTAGGATTTCCCGGGAGGAACACGTGTCCCTGGAGCTGGACTTGTCCACCATGCCTGATCGTCCCCTCAAAGGCTCTCCTGACCTTACTCGGATCACGGAGCCTCCAGGTGCACCCTTATGCCCTCTTGGCAAAGTAGTTTATAATGGCATCCTGGAGAAGTCTTACAGCCTTGGCCAGCTTCCCAGTGCTCCACCAGCCCCGGGTGAACGTTTCGTGTCTGCCGCATCACTGGACACTGAGCCGAAGGTGTCAAGGGAGGACAAACTGCAGAGACAGCCCTCCCAGGACTCCTCTGAGAATGGTGACAAGCTGAAGAGATCCTCCTCAAAGATCAAAAGTTTATTCAAGAAGAAAAAGTAAAGAGTAGCATTTAGCCTTAAATGGACATGTCAACAAAAGCCAAAATTTTTGCAATTTACAATTTTTTTTCTTTCTTTTGGAATGGAATGTAGCTCAGTCTGGACCATCCAGATTAGATGCCTTTGACTTTTTGTTCTCCCACAGTTAACAGCTGTCAGTGGTCAAGAGTCATGCTAGCTGTCAGCTACACAACTGTGAAGACGGTGACCTGCTGTATTCTGTCATCATTTTTCTGAAAACAGAAGCCACTTTTCTAATGTAGGGATTAAAATGTAGTCTTTGAGCATTAGATGAGTTCCTGTTAACGGAGGCTTACAAGCTTGTGTACTTGATTAACTCCCTATAAAAATTATTTTATAAAAGTTTGTTGCACTACTGCTTTCATGGCGAGGAAAGGATGGCTGCTTATGAAGTTCTCAATTAGCAATGAAACAAAAATATGTGTTTATACATATATGCTCATGCATATGTGTGCACAGACATATAGAGAAAAAGAATATAAAACATTCTTTGGGAGTGTTTTAATTTAGCTTCTCTTGATGGGTTGTACAAAGACAGATTCAGATTTCCCCAGCTCCCCAAACCTATCAAACCCTCATACTGTGCATTCTACAGTAAAAGCCCCAGATGTCACTGGGGCTTTACTGGGGATATCACTGTGATCCAGTTACACAAGATAATTTACTAGGTATTTACTGCGGTGAGGCCACCACAACATTGTCAGAACACAAATAACTCAAACAGCAAATGGCCATAGTTCTGTTATCACAAGTGCAGTGTAGCAGACGCTGGCCGACAAGCAGACAATTGTTTACGAGATGTTAGGGTTTTGAACATTTGGTGTGTGAATCTTTGCATACTGTAGAATAAATGAAAAAAAAATGGAGGCACTATGCTCCCTGCTGTGATTTTTTTTTTCTTCATGCCGTTTAATACTCTTGAAGGGTGACTATTTGCTAGTCATACATTGTCTTGGCCAGCGTTTTTGTTTTGTTCCTTAGTTAATGGGTGTAATAGGAAGTGGTTGTATTTAAAGTATTAAGAATAAGATATTTAGCAACCGGAGTAGTTTACATGAAAATAATGCAGCGGACCTTGTGCATTTTGATTTTGGAATGGTTAGATAGTGTCTTGGATGCTGTTTACCATCTGGGTCTCTGTAGCTCTGGCTGCTGTAACTATTTTTATACTAATTAAAAAAGTACTATTTTAAGTCTGTATTATTTAAATACAAATTTGTTTACATTCTTGCATACAAGTAACATGTAATGATACATGTTGCTAAAATCACTACAAAATATTTTTCTTTCCCTTTCATAAGATCACTTAAAAAAAAAATCTAAGCAATTATCTATGTCAGCAATAACATCTAATTAGTCACCAAGCCATTAAATTGTGCAAAATCCTACTCATGATTGATGGAAACGGATGGTGTGCTGCTTTACATTTAAGACATTAGTAAGCTCCACAACTCAACAGAGCTACCCTGGCCTTGCCTTAATGCTACATTTCAGTTCATTCCTCAGAAGCTGTATGGGGTTGAAATCAGAGCTCACTGCAATGATGCGCTCTTCAGACCAAAATACTTGTTAATTTTGCAGCCACAACCATTTTCATATAAACTGAGCGGTATCCTGTGGCATTTTGTACTTCATCATTGACACTATGAGTTTCTGTATTGATTCATTTATAAAAAATAACAGTAATGACATGACAAAGCTCCTTTGCACAAATACCTAGTCAATATCTGTTTGTACTAAACTCATCAAAAAACTTAAGCCAAGTTTTCATTCTTCCATATGTAGTCAACAACTTTAATATTAATTAATTTAAATAAAAACAATAACAATGTGTACTTGAAAAATAATGTTATTCATATATGATCTATAATTGAAACTGACTTACTCTCAATGCAATTACTCCTAATACAAATATTCAATAATTCAAACAGATTAAAGAAAATAATTTCAAAAATGATTTAACTTGCCAGGTAATATACATTTTCTGGTTCTAATAGTATATTTTTAACAAGGGCCTATTCGAAATACAACTACTTATTTAAATGTTTTATATTGACATGGATCAACAAATATGTACCATGTATAATGTATGTACTTTTTTGTATGTATATACATATATGTCCTGTACATCTCATTTGTTGATCCTGTCTTTTTGTCAGCCTGGCTCAGCTATCTGATTTGTTTTGCCAAATTCACTGAACTGCAAAGCAGTTTCTCATTTTTTTCATTGCATATAAGTCATTACCCTTAAGAATAACTGGGATTTAGGTCCTCTGTTTTGGATAACTGACTGATCTCATACCATTCAAGCCTTTTATCTTTTAGTTTTTCTCCCATAATCATAATGTGAAGGAGACTTGAAATTTCAGTGCAAATGGTATTTTGAATAGTTGAATACTTGATATGTCAATATTTTATTTAATTTCCTAGGCTTTTACAAATATTTAATAACTAGAAAGATATTTTCAATTTGTTGACACTGATGTGTCATTTATAGGAATTGTGCAGTTCTCTTCATTTGCCTTGTAAAAACTCTCTACTTATTTATTAAACTTGAGAAGTCAAACACATAATTCAGGTATCTGTTTGGCATATTTTCTGTGCATACTACTAGTTCTGGCCAGTCAGATAAAGGAAGTTTATTCAGTAACAGAAATATTGAAACATGTTTATGAAGTACATTGTGCAGTGTGTGTGATTTTTGAGCTAGGATCCCAGATTCAGGCACTTCTGCACAGGCAATTATATGAAAATTCTGTTGGAGTCTCAGTGTTCATACTCCATGTGGTGAGACTACAGGAGAAGAAGGGGATTATTCTGATCAGCGGTTCTTAGCATGATGCAATTACTCTCAGTTTAAACCTGTTCTTTTGGTCATTTTTACTGTAGGAGCTACATGCTGTGGGTCAGGGGTCAGAGGTCATCACAAGATAGGCTGTGTTAAGTGTTCATTTGTGGAGGTCAGCTGGCAGGAAGTGGGTTATGGAGCTGGCCCACTAAAGGGAATAAATTTGGCCAATTTATAATCCAACTCTGTCCTGTAGATTTGATATATTTACATCAGGGATGACCTGGTGATGTGCCCTTTGACATAATGTGACATTTTTAGCCACTTGTCATATGTGTCACAAAAAATGAGAGAGTAAAAAACATTATTAAACTGCATTGCTGTTTATGAAGTTGTGTTTATTTGCCTCTTTCTTTGTTGCTCATCTTATGCAGTTCAAATTTCTGTCTTGACCTTAGTTCATTGACTGTTGCCTTATTTCTGTCATTCCCTTAATCCTATTTAGAGTTTTGCCCTAGGATTGGCGGCTATAGGAAACAAACGAATTAACTATTGCTCTGAGAGTAACCATAACTACCAATAAGCTATATGGGCAAGTATTCACTCTACTATGTGGCTGAAGAAAAATTGACTTTATTAGAAACACTTAATAAACTCAATTTAACAAGGCAGAAGTGTAATATACAGTTAAAATTTGTTTAAATTACACTGTCTAAATTGTTTAATTTGAATTGTTCAGATTAATGTAGTTTAAAAAAACCCCTGCAATTTCAGAGCTTGACCACTAGATGCCAGTATTATGTTTTGGGAAACAAATGGGACTCATTTACATTTAATGACATAAATGAAGAGGTTTATGTAGCATAGTGGTGTAAAGTATTTGAGTAAATGGACTTCGTTACTGTACTTAAGTATTTTTTTGCTACCTTGTACTTGTACTGAGTATCAAAAATATAAGCAACTTTTACTGTACTCAACTACATTTTTGATTGAATATATGTACTCTTTACTCCACTACATCTGAACAGACACCGTTACTCATTACATTGTGATTGTGCGCGGCAAGTTGGCATCTTTATCTGCCATGGCTAATTTCTTGGGCGGAAGAGGCGATATCGCCATCTGCAGGGTGCTGAAGGTACTGGATGCTATTTACCTATATGTGCTAAATGAGGCTACTCCACGTGAACGTGAATTAGCAGCTTGCCAAATGCCAGGTGTTTCACATTAATTAGTGACATGGCTGCAGCCACTGATGAAGCCGAAGCCAGCACATCAAGCAATGCCAGCACTGACAACCATCCATGGCCTTA
>JAOYFF010000015.1:21545626-21556362 GCA_025773925.1 Cryptomyrus ogoouensis | reverse complement strand
TGTAACATAGATAATCAACTGAAGTCCTTTCAGATTCATGTTTTGACATGCCCCTGACAAATAGAGAGAGCATATAATGTATCTTTTCTAGTCTTAGCTCGAGTACGAAACATCTTTTTTACCATAAAAAAAAAATAAAAGCCTAATAAGTTCAGTCGTAGGCTATGCTAGTTGCAAGCAGGGCATTTCAGATCACTTATTTCACCAGAGCGAATAACTTGTCACGCCCGGCTCCGTACGATCCTTCTGTGTGCCACACCCACCTCATTACCTAGTGTTTATTCCCGATTGTGATCACCTGTGTCCTGTCATGTTTGACTGGTCCTGTGCATATTAGTCCACGTCTCCCTCGGTTTCCCAGATCCGTAATTGTATTGTTATGTCTAGTGGTCAGTGTTCCCCGTGTGCTCCTGGTTCCTACAAATAAACCCCGTTTCACCCGTCAGTCCGGCTCCTTTTGCCTGCCTGCCTGCTCACCTAAACCGCGAACGTAACATAACAAGAGCTAGCCCTACACAGGGTTCCTACAGGTTTCTTCAAGTTGAATTTAAGTCTTTTAAAGACCTTTTTAAGACCATGTATATAAAAACGTAATACCTACATCATGGCCTATTTCATAGACCTACCGGCAAAGAAAAATAAAATTCTTGAATTTGCGGTCATTTATTTCTCAAATAACTGAAAATGTGAATGGATGAACCACAGACAACAAGCCAAATAGAGGTGTGAAAAAAATGAAAGAAAGAGTTTGACTAACACTGTTAAGTTGTTTTTTTTAACATGTTAAGTTAGCTAGATACCATGCCTAGAAACAATGAAAATCTACTTAACAATAGCATTCAACAATAAATAAAATTAAGATCAGAAACAGTCAACTCCTTAGCTCTGCACTCTTGGCAGCGATCTCCTTATCAAGGACAGCCAGTTCCGCCAACTTCTCCTTATGGCCTCTCCGCAGGAGGTTGGACCTGGAGATCAGGTCAGCCATCTTGCTCCCTGCCTTCGCTTCAGCCTCCTCGGCCAGCTTGTCCGCATTCCTAGCGAGACCCTCAGATATCTCTTGCACCCATCTCCTCTTCACTTTTAACTCCTGAAGACAGTCCTCTGCCTCCTTCCTCTTAAGAGCCTGGTCTTTTGCCTCCCTTCTCTTTCTCTCCGTTTCACGATGGAGACGATATCTGGTTCTACCTTTAGCTACACTCTCCAGTAGCGGTTTACTGAGTGGAACCTGGGTATAGGGTTGGGAAAAGAGAACCAGAGTGAGTGACAAACTCAAGAAACCAACTATGTTGATTCTATTAACTTTTAAGTCAACAGCATATTACTAGTTAAGGCAGAGGTCATATTTACCTGGGTAACACCTCCATGTTGTATGATGTAATCACACACCAGCCTCTGTGTGACCACAGTGTCCTCCTGCATGTTGTCTGACTCCACCTCTTTGTTGATCGAGAATCCACGTTCAACCGTAGCTTGGCCGTGGGAAAGGAGGAACAGCTTCTTGCAGAAGGCCCATAGCTCTGGATAAGGCTCCATGGCACTGCTCAGGAAGATGTCCAGCCTCTTCTGCATGGGAGAAAAGGAGAGGAAGTCCTCACTCCGGCTCTCCAAGGACAAGAGACTGTCAAACTGTTGCAGTATGACATCCCCTATGGCAAAACAGAAAATAGAAAAAACATTGATAAATCATTAGGCACTGGCAGCCAGTCAGATTGAGGACAAATTCATATGTAGCCTATATTTGCCTCTCTTATTCCTACCCGCAGAAGTATCAGTTAGCTGTTTGTCCTGGAGAAACCTCTGAACCAGCCCTTTCATGTGATCCCTGCATCTTTCTGGGTCTCTGTACATTACTGACGGATCCAGGCACACCATCTGCCTAACAGTCAGATACTTGAGGGGGCTCTTGTCCTGCACTTTCCTGATGATGTTACACAGTCCCTGCATGCACTCTCTCTTGAACTCTAGCACCCTAAGCTCTGCACCTTTGGTGCTCTAGAAAGAGAAATTAGCAATGAATATAAAACATGTCTTCAATGACCTGGTTTAGCCTAACCATTTGTATCTTTTTAAACCATCACGCTACCTTAAGGACTGACTCTGCACCTAGACCAATGCTGATGTCTTTTAGGCTGAGCCAGATGGTCCTGTCTGTGACATCCAGTTTGGTCAGCTGCAGAGCAGTGATATCGTGGAGGACTTCTCTCTTTATGAAGCGTCTGAGCAGACTCTGTCAACAGACAAACACAAAAATGTCTGGTGCGGCACATTAATCACTAACATAAAATTGTCTGATTATGATGCACAATGTATCCACTATTTTTTACACATACTAACCACAAACCCCATATTGTCAAAACATATCAATTGAGCCCAATCATTGGTGATTATAACATTAAGTAAATTATTACCATCATCAACTCGGTCAGGTCCTTGGGGAGGAATGGAAGCACAGGCTCATCTGTCTGATATTTTTTCAGGAAGGGAGTGAAGGTCCTGGCGAGTGCCGCGTAAAACTGCAATTTGGCCAAGATGAGTGGATCCTTCATGGCTGCTGCAACTGTGTCATAGGATGCTGAGAGACAGATAGACAGACAGACAGACAGGCATTTCAACTTTGCCATATATTTCAAAAAGTATGACAAGGCCACACCATCACCAGGGTCACAGTCACAGACCTATTCACAGCATTTCAGAAGGGCCTACCTGTTCCAGGGTTCGAGAGTGTCTTTGTTTTCACAGCTTCCATGTACAGGAACAGTGATGGCCAGACTGCCAGGGCTCTCTCCACAACTGGAAGGTTTTCTACCCAACGATGGGCACGGAAAGACAGGGGGAACACACTAGACTTGGTTACTTTGATGTAATCCTCTCTCCTGGCGGGCACATTGTGGAACAATGTGTGCATGGCCCTTAGCAACTTGTCCAGCTGCCATGCATTGAACCCACACTTGAATGCGTTGTGCAGTGTGTGTAGTCCACAGCTCCCCACACAAACAAGCTGAACACCTGAAGGTTTCATGACAAACTTGATATTAGAAACCAAATTCTCTGTAGAAATGCTTTGTAGAACTCTTGAGATTGTTTGTTCAATGTACAGTGCACTACAAATAAAATGTATTATTATAATTATTTATGGATCACATACACACCCACGCACACACAGTAATAGCATTATAAACTCCTCACCTCCGTACTGCTCAGCTTGATTTTTCTGGAAAAGGTCGAAGAGTTTCCTATTCACACTGGGCCCATCCATTGAGATGGACACCAAGTCCTTGAGGTTTAGTTTGTCTATACATTCCTGAAAAAAGGGCTACATTTGATTACTCAAGATAAGAGGAATAGATGAGCACATAATATGGGAAGTACCTAATTGGTCATGTAACATTGCTTTTACAGGGCGGTATATGCACAAAAATTCTAGTCTATAAATATAAATTGAGAAACATTTAAGTAGAAAGGTTATGCTTACTTTGAGATGCGACAGCAGGTCTTGTGCAGTGGAATGTCCCATAAACCGGGAACCCAGATATCTGGACTGAATCTGTCCCTCATCCCAGAAACGGACATGCACATCCAGCTGTTTGTTTTTCGTAGTCTCGTTGATGCTCTCATCAAACATTAGAACGAACGGCGATTTGTTAACTTTGGACACCAGTTCCTCTTTGATATGAACAGCTAAACCAAACTTGGCTATGTAAGCCGTTTTGTCGGGACCACAACTAAAGGTGTTAGCGATGTCTGAGTCGGGGAACATGCACTTGAAAAGCTCTGAGATACCCTCATTTCCATTGTAGGACTGCTGTTTGGCGATGGTGTTAAGAGTCCACAACACCTCTGCTTTCATCGTTGGTGTGGACCCAAAAGCTGTGCGCAGATCCACTCTAACGTTAGTTGCGGTCGTAGCTGGAGGGGCTGCAGCGCTAGCAGCTGGCTGGTTAAGGTTATCTGCTGCCGCTTCAGCAGGTTGAAACACGCCGGCGATTGAAGGAGTTTGTTCTTTACCTTTGATGGAGTTCTTGTGCTTAGACGACTTGGCATGAGACTCTAACGCCTTCGCGCCCATTGTGCCTAGTTGAATCCTTTTTTTGCATACGGTGCAAAAAGCCTCGAACACACTGTTGTCCACTGGTTTTAACCAATTAGAAAATGAATGTATATCCAGCCACGCTTCGTTAAATTTACATTTCCCCATGACCCCTGCATGAAATGGGTAGCTAGGTACTGTGAAAAAGGCGTTAGAAACGTGATTGGCGCGTATTAAAATGTCTGGCGTTGCATTCTAGAATCTTTGGTTGCGTTCTCAATTATTGGTTCCGCCACTCTTTCTTTAGGTGACGTTATTTAACCAAATAATGGTGGTTGACAAGTTAAACTTTTGAGGAGAAATGCGACACGGAGAAGTTACGTACTGCACAAATTTTAAGACCCAGGTATAAAAATTCAAGACTTTTTCAAGTCTTTTTAAGGTATTATTTCCAAATTCATAAATTCAATGCTTTTAAGACTGTTTAAGGCCCCGCGGGAACCCTGCCTACAGGGGCTATTTGGCTTTTTTTTTTTTTTTAAATAACAGTTCAGCTGACCTAGACAGGATTACAATAGTGTTTGTTGAACTGTAAGGCTTAAATGCCTATTCAAGTGGGGGAACGCTCTTGAGTGTACTTATACCTGTCTTGTTATACCATAAAAAATTGCTGTAGCCTACAATTGTATTTAAATACATGAGAGATATGCTACCCAAAGTCTTGTATTTGCCTGACCTAATATTGCAGCACTTGTTAGAATGTCAGAAGCACCTAAATACTTTGCTGGTTCGCGTAAATTAAAGTTAGTTGCACCAGTAAATTTAAAAAGGTAGTCTGGAGCCATTGGAAAATTATGAACAACCAGCACTTCATAATTAATAATACTGCTATGTAGACTACATGATAATTATCTTTTCTAATATTTATTAGTTTATTTTAGTGTAAACTGAAATATTATACTGTGTTTTACAGAGAAAGCATGAGACACATCTAGAGGAATACTGTCAACTGACTTCAACAGCCTGCAAGAGGCCATCAGAAGGTGGAACAGGCTTCAAGGCAAAGCAACTGAAGCTGCTGGAGGCCAAGCAGGTGTCTCAGAAGACGGTTGATCGGGCTATCCTCCGCTTCATCGTTCAAGGTCTCCAGTCCTTCTCCCTGGTTGAGACACCATCCTTCCAAGACCTTATTGTAGAATTACAACCGAGTAGTGCTGTCATGTCCCGCACAACTGTGCGGCGCAAAGTTGATTCAGCTACATCTAAAATGAAAGAACGTCTCAAGAACGAAATGAAAAAGGTACCATACATTGCCACCACTACTGATTGTTGGACGGCCAGGAGAAGGAGCTTTATAGGTGTAACAGCCCACTGGCTCGATCCTTGCAGTTTTGAACGTCGTTCAGCTGCTCTTGCTTGCCGTCAACTAAGGGGCTCCCACACATTCGATGCCTTGGCAGCTGTTTTGACCGACATTCATGCAGAGTATGAAATAAGTCTAAAGGTTGTTAGAACTACAACGGACAACAGGTCGAATTTCGTCAAAGCGTTCCGTGTCTTTGGTCAGCAGGACGAAAATAACAATGAAGAGTTAGTTGCAGAAGGCACAATCAAAGAAGAAGAAGTAGGAGAAGATTGTGATGCATCTGATGGTGAAGAGGAGGTGGAATTCATGGATGTGGAAGCCATGGATGATGGGCTTCAGTATCAGCTGCCGAAACATCGGTGTGCATGCCACTTACTAAATTTAGTTTCCACAGTCGATGTTGATCGGGCTAATAAGACAGAAGCTTACAAGAAATTGTCCAGATCAGCCTTTTCTAAGTGTCAGGCACTCTGGAATAAAGCATCAAGGTCTCCTCAAAATGCAGAGCTTATAGAGGAACACTGTAAGCTTCACTTGGTACAGCCTAATTCAATTCGATGGAACTCCTCTTTCATGGCCGTGGAACGTGTGGTCAGTATCATTAGAGACCAAGGAGAGGGGTCTATGAGAACGGTCTGTGCTGCACTCAATGTTCCAATGTAAGTAGCTTATGTTAATGTATAATTGTGTTCTTATTTTGTTAGAGTAATGCTTACCACATTATCTGCTGTAGGTACATAAACAAATAAATAAATGTCCAGCATTGCACAGTGGTTCTGTATACATTTTTTTTAAATATGTGTTTGTTTATTTTCTTCTGTTTTTATTAGGTACAGTCCGGCTGACATAACCTTTTTAGAGGAATATGTCACTACCATGAGTCCAGTTGAGAAGTCCTTGAACATACTACAAGGAGAAGTCAACATTCAGATGGGCTGGCTGCTCCCGACAATCACCACCCTCACAACCAAGCTTGAAAAGTCCAGACCGTCACTCAGATTTTGCAAGCCACTTGTTGATGCTCTTTTTGAAGGTTTGAGGAAGCGGTTTGTGAGCATGATGTCAGAGCCAGAGCTAATTGCAGCAGCAATTCTCGTTCCAAGGTTCAAAACCTCTTGGACCAGCAATGACACAGTCCTACAGCTTGGTAAGGAAAATGTTTTTTTTTTTTTTTGCTTGTTTTTTCAAAAAACTTTACATCCATCAATGATTCTATGCAGCTGTATACTTACAGAGTAATAATAACAAAAATATGTGTTTGTTGGTGTGATTCTGTGTTTCTAATCAAGGCCTTAGTTACATCAAGGAACATCTGCCAGAACACGATGAAGGTCTTCGGTCTCCTGATACCACATCAACCTCTTCTTATGAAGATGACTTCTTCTCCAATGTCAAGCAGACGCATTCCCATGAGATAAGTATGCAACTTGATGGATACCTCGCTGCTACAGCTGAAGGAGTAGATACACTGGCCCCATATCCAGCTGTGCGTAACCTTTCACTAAAGCTCAACACAGCCCTGCCAGCTTCAGCAGCGTGTGAAAGGCTTTTCAGCACAGCAGGTTTGCTTTTCACCCCAAGAAGGGGATCAATTCATTCACAGAATTTTGAGAACCAACGTCTCCTTAAGTTGAACAAGGACTTCATGACATTTGATTGAATTGAAGTACAGTACACACACACACACAAGAGTTGTCAAACATAGATTGTGTAGAATGGTGTTATTCAGCTGAAAGTATTTTCTCCTGCCTTTGCCTGCATGTCAATGTGAGAGGAAGGGGCTTAATATTGTCACTCAAATGAGCTGAATTTTATTTTTCCTTATTTGTACGCTGGCCTAAACACAGTTGATTAGCTGATTTTCTTTAATCACTTAATCACGGTCAGGTTCAGAGGTGTGTCAGAACATTGCTATATTGCCTTTGCTGGTTTAGGTTTATTGATTTGATTGATGAAAAAACAGAGACACTCACATGTACACACAATTGTTAGCTGAATTTTCTTTTCTGATATTACACATTAATGTAAGCTGAGCATTTGCTTTGATGTTCTTGAGTATGCGGTGTGTTTAACACAGTCAGGTTCAAATGTGGGTGCAAAAAATCCATTAAAACTCTAGCAGAGGTTTGTCAGAGTGTTGCCATTGTTGTGCTATTGCCTTGTGGGCAAGTGAGAAATGTTAAATAAAGCAACATGGTAAAAAGATGAAAATGACTTGATTTTACTTTCAATTCCTTTTACATTCTCCAAGGTATTAACATTTTTCATAACTCCATGTAGGACGTTTCTGTACATAAATGTAAGCACTGTGGCAGTAGTAATGCAATATTTAGAAAATGTACTCTTGATACTCAAGTGCTTTTAAAAACAAGTACTTCAGTACTTTTACTTAAGTAGACATCTAACTGTAGTACTTTTACTTGTACTTGAGTAAAATTTAGCAAGGGGTATCTGCACTTTTACTCAAGTAATGAACCTGTGTACTCTGTCCGCCTCTGATTTTAATATGGCACCAACAGAGATTGCTCTATAAGAGAGGTAGGCAAACCTGATCCTGGAGTGCCGGTATCCAGCAGGTTTTCTTTGCTACACAATGCCTGAAATATGGTGCAGTTTATCAGAGACTAGGTAAGACAGAAAATCTGATGGATACCAGCATTCCAGGATCAGGGTTGCCAAATCCTGCTCTACAATGACAACTTTGCAAAACAGTGGGAGATGATAATAACTTAATTAATTTGTTGTGCCCACCTGCCTGGTAAAACTTACAATTAGAGGATACAACTGTAATCAAGTAATTAGCTTGTTTCTGGAGCAAAGCTTTCAAATGGTCTATTCACTTTCTGTTTTTGGTCACATTTTGGGGTGCCAACCAGATTTAGGTCCTGCTAGGGAGATTACAGCCTATAATTATGCTAGCCAGCAACAGCTGTGAAGAGAAAAAAGGCTGCATTCTTCGAAGGCTGAATGGAAAATATTGTGAAATGGGACGGTCTGACCATCACCAACAGTGTTCACTCATACTTACCCTTGAGTTACAAAGCACCCCTCCTATGGCCTAGTCAAGACAAACCCACTTTATATTCATGGAATGAATCTTGGGATATGTTGGGCTGTAAAGAATCTATCAGATGCATCCTTCATGACTCGGCAAAATGAGGACACATTTCTAGTCTGCAGTTGAAGGGACCTTCAAATGGGGCAGCCTTGTTACCACTGCGACGCATTCAGTCTTCCTTAATTCACACACAGCCATAGGTTCCCTTTGGCTTTCTATTCTTTATTCTTTGTCATAGACATTTTGCTAATTAAATGTGTAATTAAGGAAAACCACATTTGATGGGTTTATGGGGATTATTGCTTATTGTTAGGCTTTAATTGTTGCAAGGCACTGCCTTCCCATCAGCCTGTGCTGCTAAGCCCCCTGCCCTGACAGCCCATTTGGTATTACAGCATCATCCGGTATTACAGAGAAGCCCTGAAACATAGCACATTCTTGAATCTTAACCATCAGCTCCAAGATAAAACAGCTTTTTCTCTTTCTTTTATTTTCTCGCTCTATTTCTCCACAGCCTCTTTCTTTCTTTTACTCTCTCATTGACAACTGTTGATTTATTCGATCAAAAAAGTTTGAGAATATTTTTATTCAATTTCGGTTTTTGAATTCAATGAAACTCTACAGCCCAGTGGCCTCTTTATTAAGTACACCTAGTTAATATCAGGTAGGATCCACTTTTTGCCTTTGTGAGGCCGTGCATATGGAACCGTCCTCACTATCTTAAGGGGACAGTGGCATTTTACCGCAATAATGAATTGTTTTGGTATCTTTCTCCCAAGGTTTTGTTTGCAGGATCGGCAAGGGTGGAAGCAGATGGGCGCGCATATGTGGAACCTACGCCGAGTCTTTATTTATATTTATTGCCCTTTTGTCCCTTGTGGTAGGGTGGTACCCCTATAGCCAGAGGGGAATGGTAGTTCCCAATTAGAGGGGTGGGGACAAGGGTTTATAAGATGGTGGAAGGGTTAGTTTTTTTTTTGGGCCCAGCTACTTGTGTGCTCTCGGAGTTGGAGGTCCTTAGGTGTGTGAGGACTAGAGGCCGCAGTTCAGTCTGGTGTACTTGTTTTTTTTGGTTGTTTGATAGTTGTTTGTATTAGTTTCTTTGTTGTTTTCTTTATTTTTTCTCTTGTTTTTTGAGCATTTAATGGGAGAAGCCAGAACATGAGCTGATGAGAAAATAAATCACCAATCCCAAATTTTTTTTTGGATGTTTTGTTGTCTTTGCCCGACCCTGAGACCTCTCGACACTTTACCTCTCGACAGCCTTCCTGTTAGCTTTAACGAGTCTGGCCAGAGAGGTTAGTTGGTAGTTTGGGCGGAGCTTAAAGCTCTCCCCATCTATGATGTCATAAGCGGATGTGGGCGCATCGTTTGATCTGATTGGTCGGGGGATTTTGGCCAAATGGTACCATACATGCTTATGCCATGTGTTGCCAATAGGGGGACATATGGCTTGGGGGTGTTAATGGTTGCCGTTTAAACTTTAATAGAATAAAAATACATTACATGTATTTTATTACTGTGTTATTTTTAATTACGTTTTAAGGAATAATAAAACATATAGCAGGATGAATGTAAGCTACCGCATACACGTTCTGCGGGGTTCCGTCCGTCCGCAGTAGACACGAGTGCCCCGGTGTATTTTAAGCAAGAAAAACTTTAGTGTTACATTTAAAAAGAAAGAAAGAAAAGCAGACGGAATTTAAACAAGTACAAACATGCCCGAGCGAAACACCATGTTTCAAGCAAACGACACAAGTCCCAAACTTTAACTTTTAAACTAGAGACATACCCGAGCGAAACAAGCACAAAAGAGCAAATGCGAAACGAGCACAAACATTTTAGCATAAGTTTTTAAAAACGAGAAAAGCCGTAATCAGTTTAACAGCTTATTTCAATGTGAAAAAGAAAAAGCATTTTCACCAAACGCGAAGATCCATCGATACTGGCTCTGGGTTCCGTCAGTGTAACAAGGCGGCCATTATCCCGCAAGGGAGCGAACCCGGCATGCTGCCGGCCAGTTAAAAACTTGCGCGTCAAATGAAGAACGGTGGGGGGAAGGGGGCGTGCTCGCGCCGACACACGTTCGATTGGCTATCAGCGGAAATTGTTAGCCTGAGGCTAGCCATGGCCCTTAACCCCTTGGGGTCGGCGGTCCCGCCGGCGGGATCTGACAGAAATTTCGCCAAACCGTTTAAATAACTTAGCGAGTTTTTGTCATATACACATTTTAAAAACACCCTCAGAAACCTTGGACGGTCTACTTTTCAAATATATATAGG
>JAOYFF010000015.1:21441693-21452358 GCA_025773925.1 Cryptomyrus ogoouensis | reverse complement strand
CAAGGTTACAAAAAAATTTCTGCTGCACTTAAGGTTCCCAAGAGCACAGTGGCCTCCATAATCCTTAAATGGAAGACAGACGACTTCATGCAGTCATGTTAAGGCTTAGAGAGACGGGACTAACACTGAACCCGGGAAAGTGTCAGTTCAACATGGATAGACTGGTTTTCATGGGACCTCTGTTGTCAGAGAAAGGAATCGGGCCGACAGAGGAGAGAGTGCGAGCTGTGACTGAAGCACGGGAGCCGGAGAACGTAACAGAGGTGCGCAGCTTCCTTGGGCTTGTTGGTTACAGCAGCAGGTTTATTCCACAGTTTGCAACTCTGTCAGAACCACTGAGATGCCTGACAAGGAAGGACACACCATTCAGATTTGGGCCAGAACAGAAACAAGCTTTCAATGCCATTAAAGCAGAACTAGCTAAAGCTACAACCTTAGCTTACTTCAACAAAGAAGCGCCAACACAGGTGATAGTAGATGCAAGTCCTGTTGGATTAGGTGCAGTGCTGGTACAAAACCAAAAGGGAATTAAAGTCCCAGTGTGCTATGTGAGCCGCAGCTTAACTGACTGTGAGCGCAAATATTCTCAGATGGAAAGAGAGGCGCTAGGCCTAGTTTGGGCCTGTGTGAGACTACATCCGTATGTCTATGGGAGAAAGTTTGACCTAGTTACAGACCACAAACCATTAGAGGTGATCTATGGTCCCCGATCAAAACCATGCGCTTGGATAGAGCGGTGGATTCTTAGGCTACAGCCGTATGAGTTCAAAGTGGTCCACATTGCAGGGAGGAATAATATTGCTGATCCACTGTCACGACTGCTGACAAAATCAGTGAAACTGTGTGAACACAAGCATGGGGCTGAAGAATACGTGAGATTTGTGGCAGTGAGTGCAACATCGAAAGCACTTACCACCAGAGAAGTGGAAGAGGCATCAGCCACTGATCCAGAATTATGTGAGGTGCGCAGGGCCATAGCGACTGGACATTTTGAGAAGTGTAAACAGTATGCAATCGTTGCAAATGAGCTATGCACAATTGGGTATCTTGTTCTGAGAGGCACACGTATTGTGTTGCCCCAGGTCCTAGGAGCACGAGCGCTGGTACTAGCCCATGAGGGACATTTGAGTATCGTGGGAACAAAGCAACATCTTAGAACAAAAGTGTGGTGGCCTGGCATGGACAGAGCAGCCGAAAGACATTGCAAGGCCTGCCACGGCTGTCAGATAGTGGCTAAGCCTGATCCACCTGAATTGCTGAGACTGACACCGCTACCCGATGGACCTTGGCAGGATATTGCAATTGATATTCTAGGACCTCTCCCGTCAAATCACTCCATTCTGGTAGTAGTAGACTACTTCAGCCGATACTACGAATATGACATATTAACTACCACCACAACAGAAAAGATCATAGACAGCATGGAGACAATCTTTAGTAGACATGGACTGCCTGTCACATGCAAATCAGACTGGACCTCAGTTCAGATCAGAACAATTCAGACACTTCTGTGATGAAAATGGGATCACGCATGTGAAAACTACACCAAAATATGCTCCGGCCAATGGGGAAGTTGAGCGTCAAAATGCATCAGTGATGAAGAGAATTAGAATTGCTCACTCAGAGGGTTTAGATTGGAAAAAAGAATTGCGAAAATATGTGACTGTGTACAGAGGCATTGCCCATGCAACAACAGGTAAAAGCGCCGCCGAATTGCTCTTCAATCGAAAGGTCAGAGGAAAGTTGCCAGAACTTATTGAGAGACATGCTGATCAAGAACTATGTGATTATGACGCAGAGCAAAAAGCGAAGTGTAAAATGTATGCAGACATGCGCAGAGGGGCACGACAGTCAGAAGTCAGTGTCGGTGACACTACTCTTGCGACAAGACAAGTCTGACAAGATCTCAACGACATTCAACGCGACACCACACAAAATCATCAGCAAAACAGGAAACAAGGTTGTAGTGGAATCCCCAACTGGAGCACAGTATGCGAGAAACACCACCTTTGTCAAGAAATATGAAGGACAAGGACTAAAGCCAGAGTCACTCCATGAAAAGGGGGAAACAGAGGGAGACGAGGACACAGAAACCAACGAATCAGGAGGAAGGCATATGACTTTAGCGCAGACTCCGCAGTCAGAAAATGACTCTGACACACACAGGCAGGCAGAAAGGTCAATTAGGCCGCAAAGGGTCAAACGAACACCCAGTAGACTGTCTGATTATGTTTGTGAGTGATATGAATATGGTGAATGAGCTTGACAAGGTCAACACTTTAACGTTGCTCGTGATTTTGGAAAGAGAAGTTCACACTGTTTGCGTTGGTAACCATTGAGTTCAACTTCTAGTAAATGGGAAACGCCTTACAGTTCATGTATTTGAAATGGAAAATATTTGATCCACAGGTGGCAGTCAGCAGAAGACAGAAATGTCTCTATGCTTTAGTAAGAAATCTATGATTATACGTGTGGTAATGTAGTGTTATAAAGCTGGTTGTTTAGAGAAACATACAAAGGATGTTATTGAGAAGTTAAGCGATGACTCTGATTAGCCTAAAGGATCTTGATATGGTCCCGTTCTATTTTGTTGATGGCAAGAAAAAGGGGGATGTCATGTCCAGGGTTAACGTGCCACACGTCAGTATGGTCGAAAGGTATTATGGGAGGAAGGAAAGGAACAATAAAGAAAAGTGAAGCTTTCTGAGCGACAGTTCGAGAGCGTGTGTGCGTGGTTATTAAACCGGATAAAAGTCTGAAGATATCGCTCAGTGCGGAGCTGAGTAGATATATAACAGACACCCTCCTTGTTTTCGATTTTATGAATTGCTCTACTGGCTTGAAGCCCTCTTAGCTGGCGAGATAGCAATTTGTCTGGTTTATCACCAAGTTCAAATTGTTTTTGCTTAACTTTTAACAACATGTTATTAACTCGGTTTGAAAGGATTGAATTATATTCCATTTTGAGTGCTGCAAATTCATTGAGCAAATCCGAATCTGTGGAATCTCTGTATGCATCTTCTCACTGAGAAAGACGATTATCAATTTCTAGGAGACGTTTCTCTCTTTGTCTTTTAAGACTGGATTCGTAAGAGATAATATGTATACTTAACGACCATTAGGATCACTGATAGTCAATATGTGCTTAAAAGGAACAGATTTATGAATTAAAATAGCTACCCCTCTGACCTTGGATGAAAAAGATGACTGGAATACCTGAGAGATCCAACTGCATCTCAGTCGCCTTTGTTCAGAGTGCCTTATATGCGTCTCTTGCAAGAATAATATGTCGGCAGCAATAGATTTTAAATAAGAGAAAACTTTTGCTCTTTTAATCTGATTATTTAATCCCCGGACATTCCAACTGGCAAGGGTGACGCTGCCAACTTTAGATGAAGACCTATTACAAGTCATAATGTATAATATTTATGTATAATGTAGTGGCTGCCGTAAGTGAATTTAGGGAGATACTAACCAGTGAAGGAGGTGCACAGACACAACAAATTACATACACAATGAAGACACCGCCCACCCCTCCCTTTTCGACAGCTTCCCCAAATGAAGCCGGAATAAAACCCCCATATGAACAGTGGAGCTGCTGGGCAGCACAAAGAGCGGAAGAAAAACCTATCTATCCAAGTAACCTCAAATAGAGAAACGGGGGGCTCCCCCGAAACCTCCATCCGAAAAATACAAGGAAAGCGACTGCTCAATGAACCTGAGCTATGAATTTAGAACTCTATTAAGAGATATAAAACTGTTCATAAAGTTATTTTAAAAACTATTTAGACAAATATGACGGTCTCACCATTCACATGCAAACAAGGGCATTAATAACTACATGTATAACGTAATCCAATAACGGACCGTGAACGATCTATAAATGTCCCTTTTTTTTTCTTTTTCTTTTTTCCGTATGAGAATATACTCACAGCATCCTGTAAAGGCCAGTAAACAAAAAGCACAAAAAAGTCCTTCAGCAATGGTCACAGCACTGAGAAACAGTCCTGCGCTGCAGATCAAGAAGGGTCTTGCACTACGATAGACTTCAGAAACTCTTCAGCCTCCGGCACCGAGCCGAAGATCCTCTTTTTATTGTCCTGAGTGACAATAAGACGTGCGGGGAAGAGCAATCCAAATCGGATACCGGCCTCCTTTAGCTTCTTTTTCACTCCATCAAACGCCCTCCGCTGAGACAGTACCTCAGCCGTGAAGTCCGGGAAGATGGAGATGAGTACTCCGCCGAATTTTAAGGGGGTATGTTTAAGGGGGCGTGAGTCGCAGAATCGCCTCTTTGACCGGATAGTGATGTATCCTCGCAATCATCATTCGGGGACGTCCTCCTCTTGATGGTAAAGGCCCGGTGCGGTGTGCACGGTCAACTTTAATCCGTTCGGGAAAGTTCTCAGTACCCAGGAATTTCGGGATGAGTTGTTCCACAAACTCGGTTGGACGGCCAGCCTCCACGTTCTCAGGTAACCCCACGATCTTGATATTCGCTCGTCGAGAACGACCCCCGAGGTCATCCAATTTAGCACGCAGGGCCTTGTTAACTGCAAGAATTTCCTGACAGGAGGCCTCCAGGATAGAAATGCAGGCTTCATGCTCAGCTTTAGCACCCTCAAGGTCAGCAATACGCGAGGTGGTTTCAGAGAGTGTCGTTTGCAGCTGAGATAAAGTAGCTTCCAGCGAGTTAAAACTATCATTCATACTGTTACTCATAGATTGAATCGCCGATAGAATGACAGTTGAATCTGTGGCTGCGCTAATATCGCCAACCGCCTCGCTTTCATTAGACGGCAATTTCTCTGCCGGCTGATTACCTGAAAAAGTTGGTGAATCGTCTTTGAGTTTAGCCTTCTTCATTTCACTGCTATATAGTGGCGAGCAAACTTTCACAATGAAAATAGAAGAAAGAAACACAAATTTGTCGAGGTTTTGAGGGAGCACTCTAAATTTACGTCCACACCATGTGGTGCTCTCCTCTCAAAATAAACAGACTGTGTCAGAGATGCAAGGCATGTGTCATGACAGAACACTCGGGTGAGCTCAGAAACCTTGGATTGGGGCAAGACAGAATCGGGTCCAGTAGACAGGCAGGGTCAAAGCCAGAGATCTGTCCGAAATCGTTAACCAAAGCCAGAGGATTATCCAGAAGAGAGGTCGTGAAGCCGGGCGTAGAGGAGTCGGAGAACCGGGAGATCTGTCCGATGACGTGGACATCCCACGAGGGATGATCAGGGCTGGTCAGGCGGGAGGTGGGAAGGAGAAGGAGGCGCGGGCAGAGGGAGTAGGGAGAATCGGGCGGAGCGGAGCTGCAACAGAGACAGGGGTTAGAAGTGCTCGGATGTGTCATATTAAACAATACCTCGCACGGAGCGATCTCCGTGAGGAGTTTAAATAGTTGGGTAGGCGTGGCGCTAATTCCTGGGGGCGGTGCCATCTGCCGTCATGACAGCATGATGCAGGTGGGGAAGACTAACAAGGATTTATTGAAATAAAGAACACAGGGATATGCACAAAGAAACAGGACCACAAGGGGTTAAAAGCAAATTGGGGGGGGGGGGGTGGCAGTAACAAAGATGGGGAGCTGAGCAACACCAGGAACAGCACTAAGAAACCAGGTAGCACAACCTTAGCACAGACACCTAATACAATTACTCACTGGAAAACAGTACAGGGTAGGCACTTCAATACACATAGATAACTGGCGCAAACAAGGAACAGGTGTAAGATAATAATCAATTAACCAATCAACTTGGGTGCAGGACAACGAGTAACAGAATAGAACCATCACAAGGCACTGGCACAAGAAAATGGGCAACAGGTGGTTCTAATAACAAACAAACACAGAAACTAGGGAGCTTAACAAATACCAAAACCTAGGAAACATTAACTACATATTGGAAATTAAACACTAGGAATGGAATACAAAGATAATTAAACAGAACACAACACAAGCAGGGAAAACCTAGGACAAGAC
The DNA here is from genome assembly GCA_025773925.1 of Cryptomyrus ogoouensis. Lineage (NCBI taxonomy): Eukaryota > Metazoa > Chordata > Actinopteri > Osteoglossiformes > Mormyridae > Cryptomyrus > Cryptomyrus ogoouensis. The sequence continues at coordinate 21,446,375 of JAOYFF010000015.1, read as the reverse complement.
AAGGAGTAACAAGATGGGATGGCTGGTGACACTTGCTGGCCAAATGTGGAAGAGCCACGAAGGACAGGGCCAGACAGGACAGACCCTGACAAGACTGGCTCTAATTGTGAGTATAATTATGATTTAATACCTGGTTTGATGCCAATGATTCAACCTCCTCTCATTGTGCTGCTTTTTGATTTGCTATATCTTTCATTTAAGTAGAAGGGAAGCTTGAGTGCTGTGATGGTAATAAACTGCTCCTGCCCACAGGAGCAGCTTGTCAGGCCTCTGCAGAGCTTCGTCACCACAAACTACATAGCACGCCGCCCAATGGGCCAACCACAGCTGTAGTGCAGCACTCTTAAAATGTTTTGGCAACACTGTGAGAATGTTCCGAAATGGCCGGCTTCTACTGATTAGTAAAGGACCCAAATGACCAAAGGTAATTTATTTCTACACATTTTTGAAGAGAGATGGTGGATAGAAGCAGAATTTTGTAGTTTCAATTGTTAACTAATAATTCAGATGACCCTATTTAGCAAGTCATCTACCACCCAACATGGGAAAAGGAGCCAAAAATCCCCACTGTGACATCTGTTTAAACTGAATACTGGACAGCCACTGACCCACTCTCAGGTCTATAGGGGGCAGACAGGAAATCGCTGAAAGTCAGGGCTGCAAACTCATGCTTGTCACACATGTGCAATCATTTGCACCGGTAAATATGCCATTAGAGAGACATGGAAACAAAAGGAACAGGTTCTTAATAACATTAATTTTAAGGCAATTTGATTGGTTTTATGTATTGTCTAAAGGACATAAAAACTTGGATGTCACAAAACTTCCTTAGTCTTAATAAAAACAAAACAGATTTATTAAACTTGGTCTCCGGGCCAGTTTTGATACTCGAGACAGTATCTTTTGTTCCTTACCTTCCTACAGCAAATCCATAGTAAAAAATTTTGTGGTGGTATTTGATAACTCCCTTACCTTTGATAAGCAAATGAATTTAGTTGGTCAATCTAGCTTTTTCACCTATGGGATTAGCCATGGTCCATTTCTCCTTTTTAAAGCCTTTGAGAAATTCATTCATGCTCTTATTAGTCAGTCAGTTCGCGCTCGCTCGCTCTCTCTCTCTCTATCTCTCTCTCTCTCTCGCCTGCCGATAGTTCAGAATGCTGCTGTGTGGCTTTTAACCTGCACGGAAGCAAGATCATATTGCTCCTGTCCTGGCCTGTCATTCTGAACAGTCTTTTTTTTGTCTCTCAGTGTGCATTACAATAACATGATAAAATAGAAACTTACAAAAGGAGTGAGATTTCAATGAAGAATTATAAATAAGGGATATGATAAATATATTTTTATATTCTAGCAGGGCACTTGCCATTATCCACATTAGCAATTATCTAGATGCACTGGTCAACCCATGGGTTGGGTGGGTTCAGGTAAGCTTGCCAGAAAATATCTGACTAAGTTATAAATAACCAGTGGTGGGCAAGGTTCCACTAATCCGCTAATTAATGAAGCTAACTCTTGTCTTAGCGGATTACCTTTTCTGCTAGTTTTGAAACTTGTTAGTGGACAAATTAGCTTCTGCTAAATTTAATTCTGCTAACAGTAAATCTGGTAATATTTGTTCACAGGTAAAGTAAATAAAGTTTAATGGTCAAAAACATTTGTAAATCCTAAAATCATTCATATTTGTTCCAGTCTGTAGTAAGCATGTCTGCAACAGTCTATTTGGCATGCTGCTGGCTGACTACATGTAAACACAAGACGTGACCGGACGATAACTTGTCATATTTAAGGTAGTCTGGGCTAAAGGTAAATGAACAAAGAGTCCATTTAAACTGGAGTACCCTGAATTAAATGGAGGACTGGGACCTGTATCACAAAGCAGGTCCATAACTTGTTGAATTTCAGGTACCCTAGTTTAAATTTATTTTCTTTGTTCACTTACATTTAGCCCAGACTACCTTAAATATGACAAGTTTTCTAAGCAAAATCTGCTTTTCCAAAATCCTGCTTCGACCCTGGTTATTTTCTTCTATTTTACGAGTTGTAGACCAATAAAGAGCTGAGACCCTCCTTCCTAGTGCTGAGTAAATGGCACCATGTTTGAAGTCCCCAAGTGGCTTCACTGAGGGCAAAATGTCAAAGTGAGCCAGTCACAGAATAGGACTCCTCCAACGAAAACACTTATATCTCACAAAAAGTTTATTCCAGAAGGTCTACAGCAGGGGTCTCCAACTCTGGTCCTGGAAAGCTACTATCTAGTAGGTTTTCTGTCCCACTTGGCTTCTGATGAGCGACACCAGTTCCTGGTACAGTATTTACCTGAGAACAGGTGTGGCTCATCAGAAGCTGGGTATGATACCTACTGGACGGTAGCTCTCCAGAACCGGAAGTTGGAGACCCCTGCTCTACAAAATCCAATGATCCCTAATTGGGAAAGTCCTAAATATCCCTAGGTAATCACTCCAGCCCTGCAGAACTAAATTACTGAACAGGTTAGAATTTCAGCTGTCTATAGGTATGTCTTACGGGTTTTAGAGCCCAAAACCAAACCAGAGCTAAATTTATATTGAAAAGATATCGATTAGCGGTCATTGTTAGCTTCTGCTAAATTTTTTAGTGGTTCATCGGTTTAGCATTATCAAAATTAACCTTTGACGTTAGCAGATTAGTGGTTATTGAAGCTTATTTTCTGGTTAGCTGTGCCCACCACTGTAAATAACTTACAGAAATATTGCATGCAGGCTCATTTAATTGTGTGCAAGAGGCAAGATGTTGATTACTAGTCTGCCTCTAGGGCAGCAGGCACACTCAACTTCAATTCAGCTGGCACCATTTAAATAAAGACTTAAATAATAATGGAAAAAACACACTCTCGCGTGTATACTCTTATTGATTTATTGGAATCAAATTGAATGACTAACACTTTTTGGCACTAAGTCTTCTTCAACTTCTTATCATCTTGTAGATAGCTTAGTCCAGAAACACATTGATAAAAACTAAATAGCCTAAAATAATGAATCCTTAAATTTAGAGGAGCATTAGAGGAGAAAATGGGTCAATGTGAACAGAAATCTATTAATTATATTTCATCTACCTCCTATTTTCCCTCTGTGACTTTAACACCAGGCCAGCAGGATTTTCACAGCTATAGATTCAGGTAGGAAATCACCGTGGCTTTATTTAAATCAGGGGTGTCAAACTGCAGTCCTGGAGGGCCGCTGCCCTGTGTAGCTTAGTTCTTTTCCTGTTCAACCACGAATGATTCAGCTCAACAGCTATGTGGTAATCGGCACAAGAAGTTGAATCAGGTGTGTTAAACGAGGGGAAACCCAAAAATGTGCAGGGCTCTGGCCCTCCAGGACTGGAGTCTGACACCTGTGATTTAAATGAAAGTGTATATCACATGTATAGAATGAAACAGACCTAAAATGGGAGTAATTTAACATGTCAAAATAAATAGAATTTCGAAGTAATTAAGGTTATGCATTGCCTTGTGCTGTTGTATGACCAAACTCTTTGTGTCTGGGGAGGGCACATGTAGTGCTTGTTTTTCCACCCAAAAAATTAGGGTATAACAGCCTACAAGATTTTGACTTAAACAGAAGTACCTGTTTTGCGCCATAGCACCCAACTACATTGAGGGCTGCAGTGTGCAGTCTAAATCATCAATGAAAGTCATGCCAATAGATGTTCTAATTGGCAGATAGTCTATATGGGGGGTGCGACACCGAATAGTGGAATATCCATATTGAACAGCCATGTCTGGTTCAATTGATAAAATTCGGTTGGACACAGTCCTAGTCATCACCACCAGTTATCTCTGATCTCCCACATCCTTGCGTCCCAGCTAGGTCACTCAGGTCTTCTGATCAGATGCTGTTGAATGTCCCAAGATCAAGACCAAAAAAAGGGGTGGTTGTGTCTTTTCTGTGGCAGCACCTAAACTTTGGAATAACTTACCTCTTCAGAATAGGACTGTACCTACTTCAGCTACTTACTACTTACAGTGACTTTTAAGTACACATTTTTATTCCTTGGCTTTTAATTTGTTCTGAATTTTTAGATTGTTGCTTGTAGTTGTCTATTTTATTATTGTTTTATTTACTATTCTAACTATAATAAACCTATAATTGAAATGTGTTTATTAGTTTCTGTGCTGTAGAGGGATGGCAGGGTGGTGCAGTGGTTAGCACTGTTGACTCACACCTTTTGTGGGGTTTCCTCCAGGTACACTGGGTTTCCCCTCACAGTACAAACATGCTGAAGTTCATTGGAGGTACCAAATTACCTTAGCTATGAGTGTGCCCTGTGATGGGCTGGCACCCCATCCTGGGTTGTTCCCTGCCTACATCTGTGCCCATAAGCTCCAGACCACCCATGACCCTGAATAGGACAAGTGGTTACAGAAGGTGGATGGGTGGATATGCTGAACAGCACTTTTTTCAGTAAGTGTTGTTTTAAAAGTGTTTTATGAATAGAGTTGACATTGACTAATTTTATCTAGTGAGTATTTCACATTTTCAGAACCAATAGCTTTATACATTGCTACTGTAGGAATTATTAGCTCAAGTAAATTTTATATTCTCCACCAATATGTTTGAATTCATTAAAATTTAATTAATTATTATTTAATGCTGATTATTAACCAATTGTTATGCCGAATGGTCGGCTCCTCCAAACTC
>JAOYFF010000015.1:21393209-21410439 GCA_025773925.1 Cryptomyrus ogoouensis | reverse complement strand
TTGCCCTTTGTCAGACTCGAATAAACCCCTTTTCGAGTATTCCTGGCGTACTCTGCTGAATTCTCGCTCGCCTACCCACCGTAGCGTAACACCAAGACTCCCCACCAGGCTTCCTGCTTCTTTCATCAGCCCCAAGAAAGGAAGAAAATGGTTTGCAGAGGAAAACAATCAGAGGCTGATAGCAAAACGACTGCAACAAGTCGGGATTAATAGGTTTTCATGTGGACAGCAACATCGCTCTTGTGCAGTGTTGTCATTTGTATATGCAGCATGCTATACAGTACATGTGGGAATATACAGCTCCCTCCACAATTATTGGCACCCCTTGTAAAGATTTGTAAAATGGGTTAGAAAAACTTTCAGCTTCAAGTCACTCAGAAAAATTGAGAAAAATACAACCTTTCATTAACATAAATTTATTGAAAGAAAAACAGATCCTTCGTCAAGAAATAATTATTTTCTACAAAAACACGATTATTGGCACCCCTGCTTTTAATACTTTGTACAACCTCCCTTTGCCAGTATAACAGCACTGAGTCTTCTCCTGTAACATATTATAATGTTGGAGAAGACCAAGCAGGGCATCTGAGTCCATCCCTCTTTACATAATCTCTCCAGATCATCCAGGGCACTAAGCTATCTCTTGTGCACTCCTCTCTTCAGCTCAGCCCACAGGTTTTCAATGGGGTTTAGATCAGGGGACTGAGATGGCCATGGCAGAAGCTTGATTCTGTGGTCTGCTAACCATTTTTGTGTTGATTTGGACATGTGCTTAGGATCACTGTCTGGCTGGAAGATCCAATGATGGCCCAGTTTTTGTTTCCTGGCAGAGGTGGCCAAATTTTGTCCATAATGCCATGTACCCTAACGAGGTTTTATAGGGCCTTTGGAGGAAAAACAGCCCCACAACATCACAGAACCTCCACCATATTTTGCATTTGGGACAAGGTTCATTTCACTATAGCCATCTTTCTTTTTTCGCCAAACCCACCTTATGTTTATTGCCAAAAAGCTCCATTTTTGTTTCATCAGACCATTGAATTTGGTTCCAGTCAAAGTTGTAGTAGTGTTTTGCAAACTCCAGGTGCTTATATTTGTGGTTAACTGAGAAAAAAAGCTTTTTCTGGCATACCTTCCAAATAATCTGTTAGCATAAACTTGGGTCCTCTTCCAGGCAAGTTTGTAACAGTTCCAGTTGTTGTCCACTTTTTTATTATTGCACTAAAATTAGAAATGGGCATTTTAAGGCCAATTAAAAATTTTAGCTATTTTTTAATACCCATTCCCTGACTTATCAAGGTCAACATACTTCTCCCTCATTTGGTTTGTATGTTCTCTTATTTTTCCCATGTTGATGGATGACTCAGGGAATTTGGGCTCTGTTTCGCTTCATGTTCTTATCCCTGTTAACCAGGAAGTCAAGGATTACAGCTTGAAGGTTCCTATTCACTCCACTCAACTCAAAGATGTACAATTTACAGGGGAAACATTACATTGTGTTCAATATAATTTCCAGGGGTGCCAAAAATCGTGGCACGTGTTTTTTTAAAGATAATTATTATAGGATTTTTTTCTTGGAATAAAGTTATGTTAATAAAAAGTTGGATTTTTCTCAATTTTTCATTGTGACATGAATCTGCTTCACCAAAAGGTGGATTTATCTAACCCTTTTTACTAATGGTAAATGGACTGCATTTATATAGCACTTTTCTACTCCTACGAGTACTCAAAGCGCTTTACAATACATGCCTCACATTCACCCATCCATACACTGGTGGCAAAGGCTGCCATGCAAGGTGCCAACCTGCACATCGGGAGCAATTTGGGATTCAGTGTCTTGCTCAAGGACACTTTGATGGGGTCAGGAGGAACCAGGGCTCGAACCAGCAACCCTCTGGTAGCTGGTTCCTCCTGCATAGCACTACCTCCTGCACCACCATTTTCCCCAGAACTAATCTTTACAAGGCGTGATAATAATTGTGGAGGGTGCTGTATGACTGCCTATTTGATACATATCACACTTGAAATCACACATTAAACATTTGCTGAAGAGCATTTTGGGCCTACATTTAAAGGAAAGACAAGGGCTGTAACAATTCGTTGTGTGCTTTTTGGTTACAGCATTTTCAATTTGTAATGTGCCGTGAAACTAATTAATACATTTCTTGACACAGATGAAACCTAAATTCAATAATAAGTAGATGTTCAACATGAAAAACATTATGCTAATTGTCGCTTTGAGTTGGTTACAGCTAGTGCTGCAGAGCTCAAAAACCCTACCACATCACTTAAATCAGCAGTTTGAGAACATTTTGGCTTCTCAATAAATGACACCAATACCTGAGAGAGCGAGAGTAATTGATAAGACTAAGAATGTCTGCCAGCTCTGTTATACCAAACTCTGATATTTCAATGGAAAAAAATCCAATATGCAAACTCATTTTAGATTACATCATCTGAATGTGTACTTTTGCCAGGAAATTCAGACTGGGCTAAAAAAAATATGCTAAGTTCACAGTTACACATGTAGCGCCCTATAGAAATGGTTGTTAATACAAACGTCACCCTGCAATATTATGACCAATGCACCTGCGTGTGTGTGTGGTTTTAATGTGTTCTTTTCTATGGGTGAGATGTTTTTTTGTTGGAGTTAAGCTGTTTATGCACTGAATGTATTGGTGTGGCATTCTGTTCAATAGAATTGATAAAATTGTATTGTCTAGATGGATACTGTTATAGGGTGGGGTTTTTTTAATTTGTTTTGGCCAATCATATCATTTTGAGAGAGTCCCGGAAGAAGGGGTGCGCGTGCGTGGCGGGAAGGAGAGGGGAGAAGAAGCGGGACTTACAAGCAGAGGGAAGCTGGATCACACAGCGAACTGGTCTGATTTGGGGTTTGGACTGTAAAGTTAGTAATCCGAGTTTCACCGGGGTTTCTTGGGTTGCTGGACAGTAGTGTGGATCGGCGTTAAGAACAGCAGAATTAAACTGTGTCAGCTAGCAAAGCTAGCAGGGAGCGGCATTAAGAATAGCGGAATTAAACTTCCTACGCCACCCACCGAAGCTAGTGGGACCTTCACCGGCTTTGGGACCGAGACACTAGCCGGAGCCGTGGATCCATTCTGCCTGCAGAACGTGGGTTTTTCCCCCCCATCGCTCCGGAGGTGTGAGTACTCCTTCCTAGTAAGAGCTCCAATGTGCACTAACTAGCCGGCATAAAGAGTGTGACTCTCTCTCAATACAACCTCTGGGTCCCCCCCCCTTTTTTTTCCCCCTGTGTATTCAATTGATTGTGGGTGGTTTTTTTTTGTTTCTTTTACATAAAGGAGAACGTTGTGATCGGTGTACGAATAAGTCAAATGTGTTGTTCGTTGACTGTTTAAAGTGAAATGTGATGGTCTGGCGAAACGTGGAAGGGAATTAAAAGAGAGCATTTTTCCATTTATATGTACATATTTCTTTCCTTTTCTCCCCCTTGCCTGTGGTGGCCATAAATTATATATATAGTAATTATAAGGGGCGTGTAAAAGGCAGGTACTGGGATATTGGAAATGGGGAAATTGTAGGGAATAGCTTAATATTAAGCTACCTAGGACCTCTTCCAACATGCACTAAGTTGAGAACCATACCCTAGGAAAGTGGATACGCATACAGTGGAGGTGTGCTACACACAATTTTAACCCCAATTTTCCGCTTGCCTAGAGTTTTTGGCAATCACCAACAAAAGCCCCAGATTGGAGGCAAATTGATCAGTACTCAATCGCTATTAATCCAAAGACATGACCAGACAGAGTCAACGATGCATCACAGATGCCTACCAGATATCTAGCATTATTTATATTTTGCACACCTGCAGTTAGATATGGAATTAAATTGAGATGGTGCAGAAAAAGTCTCTGCACACGCTTACTAATGCATGATAGCACCTTGCCGAACTCGGGCTTGTCAGTCCCATATCAAAATCAGGCTGTGTGCAACTGGACAAATATAAAAGCAGTACCAATTGTGAACAACATAATTTCAGTAATCTATGTTCAATATGATGATTAGATATTGCTTGAAAGATTGTGATTGGTAACAGAATCGACCCCCCCCCCACCCATACTATGCAGCCAGTACAGGTAACATAGCCAATCAGGGAGTTAGCCAGTGCTAGCTGTGCTTATACATTTGACATGTGGCACTTTGGCACTTGCCGCTATACTGTTCTTGTCTCACTCACAATATAGATATTTAATACATCAAATTTGTAGCGACTACATCACATAAGCATTGCTTTGTGCAAGATTATGCCCAAAATCCCCTGAGGGCATTTGTCATGGTGACACAATCCAATCCAAACAAAGCCATTGAAAATAATGCAGAGAGTGTGTGATGAGCACTTTGGCTCTAAGGGTGAGTGTGAGAGCAGAAATTGCACAATGCAGAAAGAAGATATAGGTCATGGCGTCGCGCTTTGCGGAGAATGGGTGACCTAGGATTACCGAAGCCAAAGGCTACAGTCCACCATTGGAAAGATGGATTTCCAAGCTTGGGAAGGACAGGATTATCTGCTTTACGCAGGAGCCAGTGGAGAGAGGGGGCGGATGGTGCTGGGCTGTGAAAAATGAGGGCATGGGCAGCTGTTTCTCCTTTAATTCACAAGGGGTGGCCTGGCATACAATGCGATAAAGCAGAAGTGATCAGCTCTCTGTTGCTTGCATATGACTTACCCTTTGTGGAAACACTGGAGTTTCTATTTATTTATGTATTTATTTAAGAAAAAGTGTCATACAGAAAAGGAGAAACACAAAGGGGTATTCTCACAGGCATTGAACGCACTTGTGTCACACAGCCACCAGGATGATTTATGAATATGAATCACACTCTCTCAGGCGCAGCACATGAGAACTGGGAGATGTGTCTTTTTTGTCCACTCGTGTGGCCCAAAAGCCGCAGCAACTGTATGTAGACTAAAGTCCGTAGTCCACGTCTGGATTCTCGTGTCTTATTTTGTTTTTCTTCTTCTTTTCCTGTGCACTTTTATTCAGCTGCAAAGCCTTCTCCCCTCCGCAGGTCATGCCCATGCCCTGCCAGTGTGATTGTCTCATGTTGGCTGGCAAGAACGCCACACGCAGACCTATCTGTCCTGGACACAAGCTTCTGTTCTCAAGGTTCCCAGATGCCCTGCATGCATAGTGTAGGCCACGAGTCAAGATGTTAGCTATGGCTTCCCCAGACTGAGTGCGGTGGGCCACCTTTGTGCTGCACTCCTCCTTCTGAACCATCTGCAGTGTGAGATAAGCCTGCCTGGGCCTCATAATTGTCCTGAGTGCAGGAAAAGGTTAGTTGCTGACTAACATGTATGTGTTTACAAACCTCCACTGACCCCTCAAAGACCACTCATACTGTTAAAATCAAAAGCCCCTGTCATACTGCTCAATAACACCACAGCAGTGTGAAAATATCTACCTTGCACATTTACATGTAATGTATGAAGTGCAGGTGGCATCATGCATATTTTATAATGTTCTGTGAAGACACGGCGAAGCCTGACTATGCTGACACAATGCTGACTGATCAAAGGAGTGATCCGACGCTGTGCACCTCTGTTTGACTGTTTCCACATCCTAAAATAGGGCAGAACTTTTGAAATAAGGAAACATAAACACACAATAAAGTTTATGACTTTGTGATCGAAGAGCAAATCAGCTAAAAGAGACAATCACACAATAAACAGTCCAGAAAATCATTATGTATTTTATTTTGGAATTAGCATTATAACCATTGTCTGCATAATAATGCTGCAACAGCTAACTGCAGGAATCAGCGACGTCACACACAGACAAGGAACAAGTGGTAATGCAAAGCAGTTTCAGATCGTCAATAGCATGCATTAAAATGTCTTTAAACAGACTCTTGCTTTTTAAACACACATGCTAGGGAGGTACAAAATAGTTCTAAAGAAGTATTTTGAAGGAAATAAAGTTTTAATTTTCTTTTCATTTAGAGAGGCCCTAAGTGAAAATATAAAATATTCAATTTCTTTCTTAAAAGAAAGACAACAGGGTTTATTATAGAGAAATTTACATGAAAATAGTGAGATTTATCAGATATACATGAGATCTCAACTTTTGTTGATTTTCAATTTCAGTTTGAATAATACATTTTTCCTCAAAAGAATACAATCATTCTGAATATTCATAGAGATAAAGTCACATATATTTTGCCCAAAGTTTTTTTAAGCAGATTTTTGCTGTGCACTGCACATTCTTTCTGGTTAAATAAAATCCGTGGTAGCTGTCAAGTTTTTCGACATTGTAAAATGTACACATTTTGCATGGTACAAACTGGGCAGGAACATGCTGCTTCTGAGTACAGAAGCACACACATGTACAGAATGGATCGTGCTTCCAGGCATGGATCAGGAACTGACAGGGCTTCCTCGATGAATCTAGCTCCTCCCAATGTTTTGTCCTCTCTCTCTCAGGGAGTTTTTAGAGATATAAAGAGATCATTTTAGAGAATAAAGAAATAATGAGAATACTGTGATGGATTGACTGGTCCAGGTTTATTCCCTGCCAGGACAGGCTCCGGAAACCTGATGGATAACTACAATAGAGATACTTTATCTATCCCTGTACTTTCTGCTATCCATGAGGCCAACAGACATATAAACAAGTGAGAGTTTTGGGGTCAGAATTCAGGGTCAGCCTGCATCCGGCATCCTTGGATCAACTGGTGATATCAACCTTGCTTGAGGGCCTCACAGTGACATCGTTCTGACAGCCGCATGATTTAAAATGGCGACCTTGCAATCACAGGCACCTAAATCGCACATCATTTTGAGGCATTGATTTTAATACAAACTCAATATACAATATATTCTTTAAATGTTATATTTGTTGTCATTTTTAATTCACATATGTATTTTACTTTGATTTTTTTAAATTGAAACGATTCACTTTAAAGCAGAATAGTATAACATCTTCTGTAACCAATCTGTCACAGGTTTTTCACAACCAAATTCCAGTACCACTTCTCCATAAATGACTGGATGCTTCATACCTGATGGACCCATCCCTTAGTTACTCTGACAGTCTAGTACCTATGGTCCATAAAAACTGGATGCTTAATAGACCTCACGGACCTGTCCCTCATTTATTCCAGTGGACAGAACCTTCACTCATTGTTTGTCATTTCTTCTGATCAGAGACAAACATAAAAAATTATGACTTCATCTATTTTGGGATCTTTGATTAGGTTACACAAGGATTGTGATTTAATTTCTCCTTTGCAGGTGTCACAAACAATGAATCCTGCAGTCTCTCAAATATTGACCATGATTAAATCTTTACTGAGAAAATGTCATAGCAGACATGTCAGCATATTCAATATCAAAAGGTTATTATATTCTAGCAATTTAATTCAATATGATAATTGCTCACCTTGACATAATTCAACTAGCAGTGATTCATTAAAGCCAGATTGGATTAATTGCATTAACAAATTATTTAACAGTAAATTAACAAGTTATTTAACAGTAAATTAACATTCAAAACTTCCAGCGAATGATGGAAAATACTATAGGAATGCTACATCTTCCCCTCTTGCCATTCCTTCGTAATCTCAGAGTTTGAAAGTTTTAGGAGTTCTGTGTATTGATAAAATAAGACTCTCTATAAAAGTGATAGTAATATAATGTTATATGTACAATTACTTATAATAATGCAAGCCCGAACTCTAGTAAGCTAACACTGCCAAGTTTATATATAGAACCAAAGGCTAAATTTACACACTTAAGAATAGGCTCATTTGTTTATTGTAAATTCCCACGAGGGCGGGACTGAGCACTGGCAGGCAATCCCACGATGTTTTCAGTAAGTCAAGCTAAGATCTTCACAAAACTAGATCTCCGTAGTGCTTATAACCTGGTGTGCATCCATAAAGGAGACGAATGGAAAACCTCCTTTATCACTCACACAGGTCAGTACGAATATCGCGTTATGCCTTATGGTTTGGCTAATAGCCTGTCGATCTTTCAGGCATTTATGTATTCCATCTTTCGAGACATGGTAAACTAGTTTGTAATCGTGTACATAGATGACATATTAATCTACTCACCTTCCCTCTCCCAGCATATTAACCACGTTCGTCAGGTTCTCCAGCGGCTTCGCGAATACCACGTATTCGTGAAGCGGGAGAAGAGTGAATTTCATCAAAATCAGGTACAGTTCCTGGGGTATGTCATCAGGCCGGGGGCTGTGGTGATGGACAAACGTAAAGTGGGCGCCATCCAAGAGTGGCTACGACCCCGTACCATCAAAGAACTGCAACGGTTTCTTGGATTCGCTAATTTTTACCGCCGGTTAATAAAGTCTTTCAGCCGAATAGCCGCACCTCTCACCTCCCTTACATGCGGAAAGGGTACCCGTATCCAGTGGACTCCTGAGGCTGACATTGCCTTCCAGAAGCTGAAGCAGGCCTTCTGCTCTGCTCCGGCCCTCCAACAATCGCATCCAGAGGACCCCTTTGAAGTGGAGGTAGATGCATCAGAGGCCGGAGTCATACAACGGGATCCGGCAACTGGTCGCCGACACCCCTGTGCCTATTACTCTAAGAAGCTCACCCCAGCCGGATGTAATTATGACGTAGGAGACCGGGAGCTTCTAGCCATCATACTGGCGTTGGAGGACTGGTGACACTGGTTAGAGGGGCTAAACACCCTTTCCAAGTCTTCACCGACCACCATAACCTAGAATATGTGCAGAATGCGAAAAGACTTAACCCCCGACAGGCCCGCTGGACCATGTTTTTTGCCCGTTTCAATTTTACAGTCACCTACCTCCCGGGCTCAAAAAATGTAAAGGCGGATGCCCTTTCCCGGCAGTATGACCCCCCTGCTGCAGTGGATCGAACCTCCTCCATCCTGGCCCCATCTTGCTTTGTGGCCACCATCTCATGGTCCCTGGAGGAAACCCTTTGAACTGCGAATGAACGTTCCACTCCCCCTACATTCCACAGTGTTGTTGGAAATAATTGTGCTGACATTTCAGTTTCCCTATTTATTATGCACATTTTCTTAAACTTTGAAGGTCAGGATCAACTTACATTAACACATGCAAATTAGTCAGTTGTACTTGCTTGTTTTCATTTTGATTGAAAATGTTTCCTTTAATTTGCATTTCTTTTTATTTACTTTGTCTTTTTAAGTGTCACTGTATTCATGCACGGGTCTGGGGATTTGTGTGAAAGGGTGACTGTGGATCCAAAGCCTCCTTGATGTGCCTCGTTTAGTTAAGATTACTGCCTGTGGAGTGCTGCGCCTCAGCTCTAGTCACAGGAAAAAGTCACATTATGCTGCTGTCACCAGAGCTGGTAGGAAGCCTGTTATGGGCCATCTGACTGACGAGATGGTGGCCGAGGCACAGTGCTGCTCTTACCTCAACCTGGCGTACAGTCTGCCTGTATTCACGCATCCAGTGTCTCAAAGCCATTTCTTTATATTGTGTTCTTCTACCATAATGGATGTTGCATTCCATTATCTACGACAAAAACTTCACAGATACATGTATGTGTCATTTAGGTAATCCATGGTGAAGTCTGACTTCTGTACAGAACAGGCATGAACTGCAGAAATTCAATTACAGCAGCTCAGGGTACAATGGCAATATCCCCTGCATGATTATTGAATGGGTGGCCCAGAGTGGGGCCCTTTCTGGACTTAAAGTGCATTTAGTTGTTTCCTATAAATCACACGGCCATCCATTTTTGTGCTATGGCAGTGTGCATTTCAATATTTTATTGGTGATCGATGGATTTCTAATCTTTTTGTCACTTTTTGTAACCTCCACTTTTTGGCATTTTGTCACTGATGCAGTCTCCCTCATCCCTCCCTCCATTTCTCTCTCAATTACTCTTTCCTTTGCTAACAGAATCGCACACATTTTTTTTTTTTTTTAGAATCGCACACATTTTTATCATATGGATATTTTTTCTGCAATTTACTGTCACACCCCGCATTCCTCTCCCCTCGTTCTCTCCATTCTGTGGCTCTAACAAGCCACACCTGTTACTCGTTTAACCCTTCCTCTCGTTACAGCCTTTGTGTGGATCACCCCAGGTGCCTCTCTTCTGATCCCTCATCAGTGTTGTATATAGTGCCTCCCTGTCTTGAGCTCCCCAGTCCAATCTTTGATGTTATGTTGCTGCCTCCTCTGTGTGCACACGCACTCTCTGGTCTGCCCTGTGTTAGTTTGCCTGCCTACCCTGTTTTTGCCCCCCCGTGGTCCTTTTCCTTTTACCTTGCCTGCCATTTTGCCTAAATAAAGCCCCTTTTGATTTTCCCTGTTTGGCTTCGTTTCTGTTCTTCCTATGTGACATTTACAGTATACAGCAATTAGCAGCAATAGTAATAGTATTAATAACAGTAACATCAACATTAATACGATTCTATAATGGTGAGTAGCAGAGATGCCTCTTATCTTCACTCTGCCTCTGCCAGTTTGCACTTTATCCCTATGTCATGTTTTTCCATAGGCTAAAGACATGCATTTGGGTTTCTGTTTGTGTGTGTCGGGGGGGTCAGATATACATTACATTGTGGGGACATTTTCATTGTGGGGACCAAATGTCCCCACAATGTGATAAAAACCTGTTATTTCGATGTTTTTTTTCCAATTACAAAAATCTGTGACTGCAATCAAAAAACTAAAAATGCCAAAAGACTTGTATTTTGTCTGATTACTTATGGTTATGGTTAGGGCTTGGTAGGGGTTAAGGTTGTCATAGTTAGCATTAGCATTTTTCCCATAGAAATGAACGAGCGGTCCCCATAATGATATGTTTACCTGACATGCAATGCACGTGTGTGTGTGTGTGTCTGTGTGTGTATGTGCAGATTGTTTATATTACATTGTGGGGACCAAATGTTCCCCGCAATGTAACAAAAACCTGTTTGCAGTCAAAAAATAATAATGGCAAAAGTCTCACATTTCGTTTTAGTTGCTTATGTTTAAGCTTAGGACTGAGAAAGGGGTCAATGTTGTCATAACTGGGATTACAGTTTTCCCCATAGAAATGAGTCCCCACAAAGGTATTGATACAGAATCAGTGTGTGTGCATCTGCAGTGGATGGATATTTTGGACAATGGATGAATAATAATGATAATTAAGTTTACTTTCCTTGCCCCAAACAATTGAGGATGTGAATCTGGGGTTCGTAATGTATGTCAATGTGAGTGCCCTACAAAGATGTGGTACCCCCGTTGAGTGTGTGCCTAGCCTGTTGCCCTGTGCTTTCTGGGATTAGCTACAGGTCACCAGCACTTTGTGAGACTTTTCATATTTGCAAAGCACTGGCACAGCAGTAGAGCACTCAAGTGGTTCTGAATTTGGGAAGGTGATTTAAAGGCTTCTAGTCCACGTCCAAGGGGAACACTTATTTCTTTGGCTTTCCTTCAAGAAAATGATCCAAAACACCTTAATTTCAACATTATTTAAAATGTTTAAACATTGCTTCCATACAATTTTACTGTTTAAGAACTTCAAGAAACGATTCCAGGGATTGTGTTGAAGTACAGGTAACACTAAAGGCCATATTTTTAGTAATTTATAAACACTTTCAAAATGCATTATCATACACTCATAAAGCATTATAAACATGGCTACAAATGTTTCTAAAAGGCATAACACATTGTATATCCATGATTATTATGCATTATGACTGCCTTATGAAGCGTTCATTTATAATGCACTATATGTGCATAAAAAGATTGTATTGCCATTTCTGCAACAAATTCACTGACTTTCAGTAATTCTATTATCTGAATAATTGATTGTTACAAGTACCCACTGCCTCCTGTTACTTAGCATAATAGCAGTTGTAATGTAATATTTAGAAAACACTGGATCCCATTTGTGTTTTTTAAATTATTACTTTCATAGAGCAGGACTTATACACTGAAAAATGAGCAGAAGAGTACGGACTTCACCAACAATCTACATCACACAAGAGCCACATTTTATATATATATATATATATATATATATTGTAATGGTTCTGTGGGAGCTCTCATTGGCTGTTGTGGGAGGTGCATCATGGGAACAGGGATTATGCTGGAGTTTTGCTCATTATGTGTGCATGTTCTGGGCTTGCAGGTAAAAGAGCAAGCTGCACATGTTCTTTGTGTTGTGTTGTGTTGTATGAGCAAGCTGATGATGGATGTCCAGACTCACCATGGATGTAACAGGTATGGCAAATGATAACACGGTGGGTCTGGCCTCTATCATCATGCTTGCTCACAGGGTTATGCTTGTGTGCATCCTAGTCTCTAGGGGACGCACTGGTAACAGGTTGGCCTTTTTAAAGGCTGGTAAAAACAAACAATAAAACTTGGCCGGTTCCATTACTGGTTCAAGGAGCATAACTTGTGTGTGAGTGTGTCATTAGCGGCTCTCTCCCTCAAGAGAACTGTTACACTGGTGTCAGAAGTGGGATGGATATCGCCATGCTCCAGGAGGTTGAGCGGCTGATTGGACGGCTGGAGGGAGACTGTAAGAAGACCCGGGAAAGACTTGACAAGCCGGCGGGAAGCAGCGCCCCCAGACGGAAGCGGCAGGCAAGCGCTGACAAAGCGGCGAGCAGCCTCCTGCCGGAAGAAAATGGCGCCCCCGGAGGCTGGCGGGAGTACCGCATCGAGTTGCCACCGGATAAAGGCGGCGCCTCCAGAGACTGGCGGGAGCACAGCGCCCTTGTAGAGCGGTGGAGCTCCGCTCCTCATCCAGAGAGTAGCTGGAGGGGCATAAATCATGCCCACGGCAGGAAAAACTGCTTGTCTGCCATGGCGATTGACGAAACACCGCCTGAAGCCAGCGAACAAAGGCCAGTATCTCCAGATGGTGGCGACGGCCTGTTAGTGCGGGTAAACCCAGCCGCGCAGCAGAACACCAACGCGGGGGTCAAGCTTCCATCGTACAAGGGCCTCGGACCGCCCGACGCGTTTCTCCACCAAGTGCAGCTGGCGGCGGGGCTGAACGGCTGGAGCTCGAGGGAAACGGCGATCCGCGTGGCACTTACGCTGGAAGGTGCGAGCCTCAGCGTATTGGAGGACCTGCAAGGAGAAGAGAACTTCAACTGGAGCGAGATCAAAGCGGCGCTGCTCCGTCGTTTCGGCCGGCCGGCATGGGCAGAGGACGCACGGTCAGAGCTGGCAAGCAGGCAACATCAACCCAGCGAGCTGTTGGGGGCATTCGCGAGTGACCTGAGGCAACTGGCGAGGAGAGGGTTCCCCGACTTCCCGGTAGCGGCCCAGGAGGAATTAACCCTCCACGCGTTCCTCAGGGGACTTTGGCCCGAGCGACTTCGAGAGCACACACAGCTGGTGGGGCCGCGCACATGGATGGAGGCCCTGGCTGTGGCCGAGAAAGCTGAGCACGTACTCAAAGCACAGCCTAAGCGTTGTGGTGCTGCGGAGCGGCAGGAAGAACAGAGCCAGCGGCAGTGTTTCCAGTGCGGTGCGGCGGGACATATCGCCCGGTACTGCCCAGCTAACCGCCAGGGGGACAGGGAGCAGCCACCGCAAAGACAGCCACCGTTAAACGACGAGGAGGTGCCGAGGCGGGGAGCTCGTCACCTGGCAGGGTAGTCACCTCCCCACATGGACCGTTCAGCGCTCGGCTTGGGCATACAGGCCTCTATGTGGAGGGAACATTTGGGGGTGTAAGATGTATTGCTTTAATAGACACTGGATCAACTGTTTCTCTTTTCCGTGCGGGGAGGCCTGGGGGAGGCCCCATCGGAGTGGCTGAGAACACCGCTATGGAGAGTACGGTAAGAACGGTCACAGGTGAGTGCGTGGCCATGTCTGAAAGTAGGCGAGTTAATGTTACAATTGGCACGACGACTCTAGAGCACCCGTTCTTAGTAGGCAACATTAAAGATCGCTGCATCATTGGGCTGGATTTACTTCAGCGCCTTGGTGCAGTGATCCATGTAGAGCGAGGGGGCATGCGCGTTGGTCGAGAGTGGGTCAAGCTGCTTAGCGGGCACGAGGCTAGAGGTGCACGTGCGTTGGCGAGCCAGACGTCAGGGGTAATTGAGTCCACGGGCGAAATTGAGGCGTTGCAGGAGCTGGAGGCTCGTAGCTGCGAGGGGTTAAATGCGGAACAGGCTGAAGCGCTAACGCAGCTGTTAGCTGCGTATAAAGACATCTTCGCGCTAGATGAGCGAGGCTGTACTCGCACCGACCTCGTGCAGCACCACATTAATATGGGGAATGCGGCACCAATTCGCGAGTGGCCTAGGCGGCTTCCGTTGGCTAAGCGCGGGTCAGCGGAAGAGAAAATCGAGGAGATGTTAGCGAATGGGGTTATCGAGCCATCAAATAGCCCGTGGTTG
This sequence comes from Cryptomyrus ogoouensis, assembly GCA_025773925.1. Lineage (NCBI taxonomy): Eukaryota > Metazoa > Chordata > Actinopteri > Osteoglossiformes > Mormyridae > Cryptomyrus > Cryptomyrus ogoouensis. The sequence goes on along the minus strand of JAOYFF010000015.1, from coordinate 21,396,062 downwards.
GCACCAGTAGTCTTGGTGAGGAAAAAGGACGGGGGGTGGCGGTTCTGCGTCGATTATCGGCGGCTCAACGGGGTGACGCGTAAAGACTCGTACCCACTTCCGCGCATCGACGAAGCACTGGACCGAGTCTCCGGGTCCGCATGGTTCAGTTCGCTAGACCTGCGCAATGGTTATTGGCAGGTGGCGCTGGCCCCGGAGGCTCGGCCCAAAATGGCGTTCTCGATCGGCCAAGGTCTGTGGCAATTCCGAGTCATGCCGTTCGGGCTCTGTAACGCCCCAGCCACCTTCGAACGCTTGATGGAGCGCGTGCTATCAGGCATTCCCCCATCACGCTGCGTCATCTACCTCGATGACCTATTGGTGCACGCAAAAACTTTCGACGCTGAACTAGCACACCTGAGTGAAGTCTTCGAAGCCATATGGCGAGCGAAGCTAAAATTACACCCGCGTAAGTGTCACCTGTTTCGGCGTGAGGTGACCTTCCTGGGCCACGTCGTGAGTGGAAAAGGGGTAGCGACTGACCCAGCGAAGGTTAGCGCGGTGAAGGAGTGGCCTGCGCCCAACAACATTCGGCAGCTACGGAGCTTCATGGGGCTAGCCTCGTATTACAGGCGGTTTGTACGGAACTTTGCCACAATAGCGAGCCCACTACATCGGCTCACTCAAAAAGGGGCTGGGTTTGCGTGGGGCGAAGACTGCGAGCGTGCGTTTTCCACCTTGTGTTCCGCATTAGTCACGGCACCCATTTTGGGACACCCAGACGCCACTCGGCCATTCGTGCTCGACACCGATGCGAGCAACGTAGGCATTGGAGCCGTTTTGGCTCACGAAAACGGTCCAGTATTAGCCTATTTCAGCCGCGCACTGTCGAAGGCAGAGAAAAACTATTGCGTCACGAGGAGGGAGCTTTTGGCGGTAGTGGCTGCGGTGTCGCACTTCCGCCCGTACCTCTATGGCCAAAAGTTCCACCTCCACACTGACCACGCCTCCCTGACGTGGCTCATGAAGTTTAAGGAGCCAGAAGGACAACTCGCGCGGTGGTTAGAGGTACTGCAGTCATACGATTTCTCAATTCAGCATAGGGCAGGGTGCTCGCACGGTAATGCTGATGCGCTATCGCGGCGTCCGTGTGGCGACTGCAGACACTGCTCACACAGGGAGGAGGGCGAAGCGTCAGCACACGGGGAGATAGCTGAATTTGACCGCACACGGTTGAGCGAAGAGCAAGGGAAAGATCCCGTAATTGGTTTAGTATTCCGCTGGGTGCACGAAGCGGCAAGGCCAGATTGGGCGGCAATCAGCGACACGGACAAAGAGCTTAATGCATTAGCCTCGCAATGGGAGAGCTTGACAGTGAGGGGTGGCGTGCTATTCCGCTGCTGGGAAAAGAGCAGCGGGGGGAGCATGTATTTTCAAACAGTTGTTCTGCGTTCGCTGCATGAGAGCGTGTTAAAATTGGTACATGGTGCAAAGGGTGCAGGGCACTTCGGCAAAGCTAAAACCTTAGCCCGGTTACATCAGCGGTTCTGTTGGCCCGGGGCGCATAACGATGTGGCGCTTTTTGTCCACCGCTGTGACGCGTGCACGGCGAAAAAAGGGCCGTCGCAGCGCTCACGTGCCCCGCTGCAGGAGTTTCGAGTGGGGGCGCCCATGGAGCGTGTAGGTGTAGACATACTAGGGCCTTTTCCAATATCCGAACGCGGAAACCGTTATGTGATAGTGGCCATGGACTACTTTACGAAATGGCATGAAGCTTACGCCGTGCCCGACCAAAGTGCCGCGACCACCGCTAGTGTTCTGGTGGACGAAATGTTTGCGCGCTTTGGAGCTCCAGAAGAGCTCCACAGCGATCAGGGTCGAAATTTCGAAGCAGAGGTGTTTAGCGAGGTGTGTTCGCGGCTGGGGGTGCACAAAACACGCACAACGCCACTGCACCCCCAGAGCGACGGCCTAGTCGAACGATTTAATAGGACATTGGCCACGCAGCTCGCCATTTTGACCTCACAGCACCAACGGGATTGGGACCAGCATTTGCCCTTGGTGCTGTGGTCTTACCGTACTGCGGTTCAGGAATCCACCCAATCCACTCCCGCAGCGTTAATGTTTGGGCGTGAGCTGCGCACGCCGGTGGATTTAGTGTTTGGGCCTCCCCCGGAGGCTGAGGTGCCTGGCAAACCAGGCTTGGAGTATTTTGGCCACCTCCGGGAGAGACTCCGCATAGTGCACGAGCTCGCGCGCCAGTCATTGGAGGAGGCTGGGGCGAGGCAGAGGCGCTTTTGCTGCTGGCGAGCGAGTTTGGGTGTTCAACCCCACGAGGAAAAAGGGGGTGTCGCCCAAGCTCGCATCGCATTGGATCGGGCCCTGCACTGTACTGGAGCGCCTCTCGGAGGTGGTCTATAGGGTGAAAATGAGTAAAAGGGGTAGAATTGTGGTTTTACACCTGGATAGGTTAGCTCCTTATCAACCACTTGCCACGGATAGGGAGTTATGTTCTGATAGCAAGCACGACTGTGTTGCAGGTTCGAGCCCCTTGGAAGCCAGTATTAGCCCCTCCACCCCCCCCAAGCGCAGCCGGAGCAGGGAGGGAGCAGTGTGCACCGTTCAGGCCGGAGGAGGAGAGCCCCCCCTGCCCTCACTGACTTTGAGCTTGACTTTGCGGCTGGGGACAGCCGAGACTGGGGGGGGGGCAGTGTAATGGTTCTGTGGGAGCTCTCATTGGCTGTTGTGGGAGGTGCATCATGGGAACAGGGATTATGCTGGAGTTTTGCTCATTATGTGTGCATGTTCTGGGCTTGCAGGTAAAAGAGCAAGCTGCACATGTTCTTTGTGTTGTGTTGTGTTGTATGAGCAAGC
>JAOYFF010000015.1:21245155-21255449 GCA_025773925.1 Cryptomyrus ogoouensis | reverse complement strand
GCTATAAAGATGTTACTCTTCACCCCGCCGCCAAGAAAAATGCCCCCCCCACCGAGGAAGCCCGCCCCCCCCCCCCCCCCCCCCCCCCCCCCCCCCCCCCCAAAGTCTGCATCTTGGTAGCCTGGTGCCCTTTTGCTGTGTGGCCCCCTCTGGTGCCCTCCTATGTGACAGGGAATTTCTTTGGAAAGGTCACATTAGCTGCGCTGTGCACATGGCTGAAAATGGAATAGCCACTTTCAGCGGTTTCAGCTGGACTAATTAGGTTTCAAAAATGAGAAAAAAGAATGGAGGCCTGATCTAAGCTCTTCATTGTTTTATTAGCCAGCAAAGTCCTTATTGTAAAAATACAACAGAAAGTAGATAGGATAGGTCCTCTTAAAAATGGGTATGGAGCAGAGGCAGACCCCATTCTATGGAGACAGAGGATATTCTGCAGAAAATGGTGGCAATGCTGTCTCTGTCTGAAGTGAAATTAGATGCTGTCACTCTCTACTTTCAGATTGTAGCGATAACAGAGCACCCCAGTCTGCAAGGTGTTTGTAAGTCCAGTTATCATAATGCTAAAAAAAGGAAGGGGCACTTTATATGTAGTGTGTAATTGGACATTTGAGCAGCAGTTCAACACACTAACAGCACCACAGGAAGAGTTCCTGGGGCCACCCTTTAGCAAAGGTTCAAGTGTGTTTGCACCAGGCATGACCGAGCTGGAAGAGAAACACCCCGCCAGAATGACTGAGTGGTGATGATCGTGGCTGTGTGTAAAAGCCTTTGCTTCCAGTTCAATCAGCCCCTCCTGAATTAGATGTTTTACCTAGAAACACAATAAGGAAAGAAACTACCAGAAAAACCAGAATGATTTAAAAAAAAACAGCTGCTCCACCTACCTCCATCCAGGAATCACAATGTTATTTTATTATTATCTTTATTACAGAGACTTTATTTTTGTTTATGCAGAACTAAAAGAACAAAAGGTCTTTAAAATGAAACTACATTTCATCCAGCACTACAGAACAGTGACTACTCACATCTTGAAATTATGACTAAGCTGATGACTGTTAGTTTTAAAACTTCAACAATAGCCATCAGTCACTTTACTTATGGATTTTTTGGCATTTGTTTTTCATTGAGACAGATCACAAAAAAGAAAAAAAGCATGAGTTTAAATCTTGTTGTGGTCAACCACTTTTGTGTTACTACAAGTCTTCTGGTTGACTTAAATGTTTTGCATATTAGGCCCAGAGATAAGTGTCTTTCCTGGGTCACCTTGCTTTTGAGGGTTGAAGTTACAAGTTGGACAGCACAACAGCTGCTGCTGTGGGCACTCTCCACATAACTTGAAGAGGTGCAAATAGGTCACCCCTCACCCCCACCATGGGTGTTGTGGCGGACAATCCTTTGACGGAGAGGAACAGTGTGAGCAGCTTCCCGAAAGCCACATCTTTGCAGTCTGAGGCTGGCGATATGTGAAGTTTACCCATGAAGGAATGCTTACACCTCCAAATTTGGATCCTGCCAACCCCTGCCCCTTGCTACCACCAAAGCTGTCCATTGCCGATGGGTTAGCCAATTTAATTAACCTCCGGATTGGCTGGGAGCAGGCAGCAGCGCGGAATGAAAGCCATGCTTGGGGCGATGCACACGCCTGCCTTTTCCTGACGGTCCCGGCCAGGAGGAGGGAGCCAGACCCAGAATCAGCCCAACAATCCCCTTTAATGGACCAAAACTGCATATATTAGTTCTGCATCCATAGTTATATTGGCAAAAGCAGGATCCTGTCAGCCTATATTCACATTAAAAAAACGAACCTGTCAGGGATGTAAGCACACTTTGCATTGGATTGCTAAACAAAGAGAAACACACAAAAAATCTTTTTTTTTCATTAAGGATTCATTTGAGTGAATTGACGCCAACCATCCAGGACCCCCACAGAGGAAAGCGTCACACCGATCAGTCGCATTACCTTCTGGATCTGGTGTCCAGCAGAGCTGCCACCCACAGACTCTGGCCTTTTCTCTGGCATTAGGCTGGGGCTGAGGCTACTGGTACAGACATCCACAGATCCTCCGACTGTCCTCCAGCAGTATGCTCCTCTCTCCAGACATGGGCAGTGCAGGAATGTAATCTGTGACAGATGCGCTGAATTCTCGCCGAGCGTCTGTGCCACGTCTAATTAGCATAGCAACAAATGAACGGGGGGGAAATGGTGTGAGAAATGTTTCTGTGAGCTGCCTGTTATCTGAGTAAGTGGGGTGATTGGTATTGTAACAAGAAATTGGGGGGGGGGCTGTTGCCATATCCCTATAGCACTGTTTATTTTATTGTGACTCTAACATATTCACACATAGATTTGCACACACCAAAAACTGCTTAAGCATTGTAAAATCTACAAATGAGTTTTTCGTATAATGATGATTTACCAAATGCCATTTGCCAAGACAGCTCTCAGGATCCCAGTTATCACACAATTAAATGACAGAACAATGAAATAAACTGGCTGTTATTCTGAATTATTCTAAAAAGGTCCACTACTGAATGCAGCAGTGAGGCCACCTCGGTATTTTTACTTGAGGGACTGGGCTTCTACTAACTTTAAACTCATACCGTCCACTTATAACATACTTCCAAACAGTACACTGATTTTCATACCAATGAGGTGAAATAAGGTGAAATAAGTGGGGGGCCATTACCAGTTAAAAATAGAATATAACTCAAGTCATGTAGCAGATGTTTGTCTGTTTGACCCCCTAGACATTCTGCAATCTATTATTCTAAAAGGAAAAAAACCCTCTGAGGGTATTTGGAGAATTCTGCGATTTTGTGGGCCCTCCAAACCAAAGCAGCTCACACAAGACACCTCATTTCTGTGGTCACAGCTGTGCTTCTTCCAACCTTATTTTAATTAGCAGCCTTCCCCAGGTGCCCCCGGCCAGCCGTTCAAGGGGTGCCTCCTGAAGGTGTCGGTGGAGGCTGTGGGGGGCCCACAGGTGTACAGCCTAATGAGGTCTGTCAGTGCCTCTGCTCAGAGGTTAATATGTCCTCTGCTGCTGATAGGACCTCTCTGGCGTGCTCGCACTCAGGCTGAAATAAAAGCACCTTTGAAGAGTGAAGACCAGAAAGACAAGTATATGTTTCCCTCTGGGGTCTCCTTAGAGAGAAGGGTAGAGAAAAGAATAAGGCTCAGTGCTATAATGGGTCCTTGTGGGCAACTGGAATGCATATTTATACTGTGCAGCGCAATATTAAGTAGTTAGCTTCTACCTCATATTAGCACTGGCTAACTGGTCCCTAACCTCTAAGTACTCCTCGTAACAACATGCTGCACATCAGTGAACATACTAGCACACATACATTCTTCTCCTAAACTAGAAATATTGAAATAGATGTCCACACAAAAAAGTGAAATGTTGAAATTGAGAGTTAAATTAAACACTATGACAGTACTACCATGCCGTAGACTACATCAAATTACACATGCGTGAGCCATCATACATTAAGTATTTTCGTATTACACTGTAACAATTCTTATTGAAAATATATAAAAACTGCAAAGACATGCAATGAGACATGCAGCCACTACTTCTACATCTTTGCAGGAAAAAAAAACATCCTCTCACAGACTGAGCAGGGCTCCTTAAAGCATAATTTATTCTTGCTCAATATTGTTATATTTCTTGTGTACATAAATAATCTGACAGGCAGTTGAGTTTGATTTTCAGGTGCAAGGGAAGGTTAGATGGAAGATAAATAAATGTTCTGGCCCTCCCATACTGCACTTTAGTCAGGTCAAGCAGCAGTATAATTTACAGCATCTCCTTCCTTAAAGCCAGCTAAATAAGTCTTAATACAAATTCTGCCAGATTGTCTTTCCCTGGAAATTCCTTCAGAAACATTTTCACAGCATGCCATACATAAAAAACCACAGGAGTAACATCAGAGGACATGGCAAGGTGACAAGATAATGAATTCAATGGATACCGTGAACAAAAAGGGTGCAATAAATGTCACATTTCAAAGGATTACTGACATATTCTGTAGTGGCAACCTATATCCAGAAACAAATTTTCTATACAGCGTCATTTCAGAATACCCACTGGACACTGGAGCCAAGGAGAGAAAGAGCAAAATAGAACATGAGAGACAGAGGGCGATATGGAGAGCAAATACAGAAAGTAGCATGTTTATCAAAGTTTGCTAGAGATTTAATACTATTTGAATGACTTAATGAATGTTGATTACAGATGAAACAGTACTAATACTGGCCTTGTCCTGCTTAAGGTAATTGTATTGTGAGTGGTGTGTGGCTCTCTGGGTTAGCACCTTGCACCTGTGATTAGAAGGTTGCTGGTTCAGATCCCTTGGTTAGAAGCTTAATTTTGGCAGTGGGCCTTTGTGCAAAACCTTTTTGAGATGGTGTTTCTGCACAAATTTGACTACGTGGGTTAGGACTGATTGGCAGACTGGTGGTTCAGATCCTGTCACTGGGAGGGTGATGAACTGTCGGGCCCTCGAGCAAGACCTTTAACACTGATTGCTCCAGGGACACTGTTTGAACCTGCTCTCTGATCCTCAATGGCTTTAGGGAAGCAAATGTCTCCACAATGTGATAAAGATGTGTTATTTTGACCTTGTGGGACATTTCTGGTCCCTACAAGGGGAAACTGAATTTTATTTAATTCTGTGATGGCAATCAAAAAAAGTATGGTATTTTGTTTGGTCACTTATGGTCAAGGACAGGGCTGGGTAGGGGTTATGGTTGTCATTGTTTAATATATATATATATATGTGTGTGTGTGTGTGTGTGTGTGTGTATGTATATATGTATGTATAGTTAAAATGAACATGATCTGTAGTTGTCAGTGTGTTAAAAAGGCTACCAAAGACATATAACAGTGATAATTAAAATGCTTCCAGATTGGATGTGCTGTCTAAAAACACCCAACTTACAGGAAGTACAAGTAGGAGAGTTTGGAGGTTACTCCGAGTCACAGGCTCACTTCTCCATCTGCTCTGTATTTCTTGCAAAAGTTGTGTTTTTACTTATGTAAATTGAGAAGATGTGATGAACTTCATTTACATAGCTTCTGCAAATCTCTCACACATAGTGAGGATGGAAGGAGATGAAAAGGTGAAAAGATGGTGATCATACAACATGCATACAGCAATGCAACTGTGACGGAACATAAACCATACGCATATTTGCCTTTTAGGGCAGAGCGACAATTTTTGGAAGCTATATTTTTGTTCCACTTACATAAACAGTGGAAAAGTATAATCGCCTCAAGTTAAAACAAACAATTTTTCAAGAGTGCTGTTCACTGCTGGAGAACGTGATAAAGCTGTAAGGAATCTGAGCAGATGCTCGAGGCTTTAAAGTGTTTAGCGTCCCATGCAAACAAATGCTGCTGAGACTTAACTGAGAGCTGCTCCCATCAGTATTCCTAACACACATGCACAAGGGGCAGATCTCCCTGCCATTCACATCAAAGTTAAACTTACTTTTAAGTGTCATGGATCTAAGCAGCAGTGAACTCAGTGTGTCTACATATTAAAAGTTTCAGGATGCAGGAATGTATAGTAATTAATTACTTAATTTAATAACTTTATTTTAGCTTTAGCAATTTAAAATTTGTCACATGGTGGAAAGTGCTTGTTTTATTTAATCAGCTGTATTATTTTCAGTTCTAATGAAATAAAAGCCTTTATAGCCCATTACTGACAAGGCATAAAGACCTTTATGGTTTTGTGTTGTGGTGGAGCTTGGCCAAGACTAGAGCAATATATAGAAGGCATACAAAGTCTATGTAACAGTCTAAGAAATAAGATAAGATCACATACAGATTAGTAACAGATAAGCCAATCAGTAGCACAAGAAATGAAGACAGAGTATATCCATTGAGCAACAAAGATTAAATAAAACAGCCCAAATATAAAATAGTTTTTTTTTAGGCTCTGTAGTATCTTAGTCTGGAGATCTCAAGGGAGGAATATTCTGGGCTGATTAGTATCTGTGGCAGAAGTATGGTGAAGGATTAAGTGTAATGGACTGGAAGGTCAAATTTTCCAATTTAGGGTGTGACCCTTCATGTATGATCAATGAAGTACACAAGAGACTTCTCTCCTTACATAGTAGGCATGTGTAATTGTTTCTGAATAACAACATCTGCTCTGCAAATGAGGAAGACGTGACGTGAGCATAAATGATCTCACGTGCATTATCATTTCACCTGAAGTCACAAGTTCATGGCTGCAGTTCCCTTCTGAGCTATGAGAGTTTTACCTTCTCCTGAATGGCGCTGGTGCTTAGGCTCACTACTACCAGAAGGCTTAGAAGATGCAGGACATTTTGGAGCCATCGTAGAGCTTAAAACAAAACTAAAACAATCGGATCACAAGCAAGGTACGCGATACGCAGAGAACTGTGACGCGTCGGGGAAAAATCCGCGAAATAGCGGGGGCGCGATAGCTGAACCGCGATGTAGCAGGGGATCACTATACTTGGGGCTACTTGGGGCTGGATCTAATGATTATTTTTCTATCGCCTAATCTTATGATTCTTTCTTTAATTAGTCAGATAGTCTATGATCTTATTTGTTGAATAATGTATGAGAACAATTTGATCGCTCCATTAAAAGAGCAACAATCAATTACCAAAAAGTAAACATTAAACACTTTATCTAGGGATGCATGATTAATATATTGGTTATCAGTTAACATATCGATTTTCGGCAATATTCGTTAAAAATCACTATATAGGTATCGGTCCAATGTGACAATTTTGGTTGATATTTCAACTTTCTCAATATTAAACATTAGCAGCTCTAGAGCTAAAGACATAAGTAATTAATGGAAATGATTGGACTGGACAACCAGCCATTTTCCGTAGTGTAAGATGGGGGGCAATTCAACAATACATTCACCACTTATAAGTCGAGTTGCTACTTTCAGTTTGAAGAAATAAGGGATACCGCCTCAACCAAAAGTCCTGAGGAGTGATCTGAAAATAAGGGATAAATCGCATTCCATATTGGTTCAAAATGAGACAGCATTTTATTTTGCAATATGTGACAGGTGGTGCAGAGTGGTGGCTCTGAGGTTAGGGGTCTGTGCCAGAAATTGGAAGGTTGCCAGTTTGAATCCCATGAATGATTCTACTCCATTTGGCCCCTTCAGAAAGACCCTTAACCTACAATTGCTTTGTCCTGGGTATGACACTAACCTACATCCAGTCCTGCAAGAATGTCCTTCAACTTCCAGGGAAAATTTGAGGGTTGGTGGCAGGATTGGCACTACAACCATCAGAAAAATCTTCACACTGTTCCACCCCATTCAAGTTATTGTAGTGCTGAGGTATCACCGACTGCACAACTACGCTCGGGTTCTCATCCCAGAAGTGGTGTGGTGGGTGTGGCAATGTGCTATATCAGCACGTGGTCCTTACCTCCTCCTGTGATAGGGGACAACTCTACACAGAAGATCTTGCAATATGTTTTTAATTCATTATACAATCTGGTCAGCAGAATAATATTTCATTTTCTAGAGGAAAAAGAACGATGTAAAATCATTCCCAAACTTTTTATGTTTGCAGTATTTTAGACAAATCTCCATTACTAGGCCTTGGGATCTTGCCTTTTTCAAAGTCTGTGAAAATGCAATGTGTTGTTATACACCACACTAATTGACACATTTACATAATCGATTGTGTTGATTATGTTAACTCATCAATCCAACAGCAGACATAAGAAACTCTTCTCGAAGAAACTCTCCTAACTTACTACTCATGATGTTCAAATGAAACACACTTGGTATATTGCGTGCTATGGTTAGCCAAATAAACTGATTTATGGAAGTGTGTTGAAGATGGTATTTCACTCTACTGCTGTAAAATTGTTATGGCATTTTAGTAGGCCCTTGATGCAACTGTATCAACAATGTTTTCTGGGCAAGTTGACAGTGATTATCAGTGTATATATTCCTGCTTCTGAGAAACAGGGCTGAGAATGAGGAGGACCCCTTGGCAATTGCATGGTAATTCCACTGAAATCGGGTCAATAGCTGCCGTGTCTCTTCAATGGGAGCCAGTGGGTTTAATTGATTTCTGTGGTAAAGCTGGTGCGCAAAGCGTACGCCTACAAATGAGTTGTTGTGTAGGACTGCTACACACGGCACTGTCAGTCAGTCTGTCTATGTGAAAGCGGAGCAGTAACTTATGTAGGGGTGACGCAGGCTTGTGAGTCAGGTGGATATGTGTATGTATTATATATTTGTTAAAATAAGTCTTCCTCAAAAATCCACTATCTGAGTAAGGATTATGTAGGAAAAAATATGTTATGCGCATAGACAAACACATAAAGAGAACTTTCATATATAAGAATCTGCTGATGGTAATACTTATGTTGAGATCTGTTGCATGGACACACTGACTTTTTCAGATGTTTGTGTTTTGTTTTGGAGCAGATTTTTGAGAGTACCTGTTAAATGTTATTAGATGCTGTAGACTTACACTGTACTATATTTAAACTTCCCACATACAGTACTTTGCATACACTGAGTAGTCAGGCATCCATCCAGATGTGGCCAGTTAGCTCTGCTGATTGCTAAAGCACACCTGTAGCCGCTTTTCAATTAACTACTAGTGAAATACCAAGTGTCCCACCTCTCTGAATGTTCACTGCATAACTCCTGCTTGCTTTCATTGCTTCATCATCTTGTGATATGGATTTAGTTATTTCCTATTTATGGTTTCTACCCATATTTGGAGTGTGGAGTAGGATTTGTATGCCTTTGTTTGCTCTCACTTGGATTTGCTCTCTCTCCCTCCTTCTACATAGATATACATACATACATAAATATATCACACACTCACACACACATACACACACGTTGGCATACCTATCTAAATGGGGACCTTCCATTCATTTCTATGGGAAAAACCCTAATTCCAATCACAACACTCTTAACCCCTACCCAGCCCTAACCTTAATCATAAGTAACCAAAAAAATAAAAGACATTTGCCATTTTTACTTTTTTGATTGCAGTTACCATTTTTTATAAAATTGAGGTTATCCAATTGGTGACCTGAAAAATGTCAACAAAAGTGAAGTTTCGGGGTTTACCACACTTTGGGGACATTTTGCTCCCCAAATGTGAAATGTGACATAAATGAGAGTGACTGTGACGAGGGCCAAATCATTATGGTCAGAAGGCTGTGTCAGAACATGTCCAAAGTGGCAAGGCTTGTGTTGTACTCATGGTCATATGTGTTGAGTACCTACTAAGAAAGGTCCAAGAAGGGACACACAGTACATCGAGTCCTGCTGCATACGAGGGATAAGTAGCCACAGATTGGTCTTGTTATCAAACACATCTCACAGATGCTTGTGATCTATCCAGTCATGGATAGATGCAACACAAAATGGGATTCACCGGACCAGTCCAGTCTCCAAGGTCCAGTTTTGACACTCGCGTGCCTGTTGTAGGCAATTTTGCTTGTGGATAGGGGTTAGCATGGGCACTCTGACTGGCTTGCAGCTCCATAGCCCAATATGCAGCAGGGCTTAACGCACTGTGTGTGTGTGTTGTGACACATTACTCCTTTGACCATCATTGAAGTTATATGCCAGACAGGATAGCCTTCATTCACATCTTGCATTGACAAGTCTTAGCCACCCAACACCCAGTCGGTGGATCGTGGTTTTTCCCTCCTCAGTAAGGCTCGCCATGGCTGTTCGTGAGCATTCCATTTATCTTGCTGATTTGGAGATGCTCTGAGTCATCATTTAGCCCTTACCAAAGTCACTCGGGTCTTTACCCCTGCCCATTTCTCATTTCATAATGAAGTGATGATTCAAGAGAAACAATTTCTTTTCTTTTTTAGTAATGTAATTACAGCCTAATAATTTATCCTATCACATTATGCTATAAAAGAGAGGTTAGGTGGCAGTTTGGGCGGGGCCTATTTTGTGGGCGGAGCTTAAAGCTCTCCCTATCTGTGACGTCATAAGGGTGTATCTTTGATCTGATTGGTCGGGGGGTATTGGCCAATTGGTACCATACATGCTTATGCCACGTGTTGCCGATAGGGGGACATATGGTTTGGGGGGTGTTAATGGTTGCTGTTTAAACCTTAATATAATAAAAATAAATTACATGTATTTTATTAATGTGTTATTTTTAATTAAGTTTTAAGGAATAATAAAACATATAGCATGATGAACGTAAGCTAGGGCATACACGTCCTGCGGGGTTCCGTCCGTCTGCAGTAGACACGAGCGCCCCGGCGTATTTTAAAAGAAG
>JAOYFF010000015.1:21207415-21220121 GCA_025773925.1 Cryptomyrus ogoouensis | reverse complement strand
AAGATTTCTTGCGTGAGAGTCTGAAAGAGTTTGCAACCATGAACACGTACATTTTTTGTTTCACCTGAATTGATTTGTATAGAAAATAACCGTATACAGTTATTAAAAAGCGGAAACTTCGACCAATATGAAATCACCAATAAACGACTTCTATTTATTCAACATTTTATAAAATGCATACTACATTAAAAAATTTCCAGCTTTACGGTTTCAGGACAGAACAGCCACTCTGTTATAAACATTAAGGTTTTTTGAGTGTTATTAGTGTTAATAACAGCAGCTAACAAAACAATAGTGCAAACAAAAGGGCTGCATACACCGAAGTAGTTCTTACTTGTTCATTGGCGTGGGAAAAGGCGGTTCTAGTGTTATTAGGAGGGTAATAAGCGAGATCGCTATTTTACTTTTTGCTGCAATAGTTTTCATTATTACTTTAACTTGACACATCACATCTTTAAATTCTCATCCTTGCATTACAATATTAACCAGTTAATACTGATGGTATCTCATGCTGCGTCATATGTTTTAAAATTACTACACACTGAATATTGAACTGAAGCTTGACATAAAAAAATTAAATCACAAATCAAATTGTAATCGCAATTTCTGTCAGAAAAATTGCGATTTGATATTTTCCCCAAATCTTGCAGCCCTAGTATGAACTGGTATATCGCCCAACACTAGTTCATATTATTTTTTATATTTCTCAAGGATGCATTTTCAAAATTGCCCCCAGTTCAACCCTTTAATGCTTTGCTTAAAGCTGTCATGAAATGTTTGAAAAACATGCATTATGCATTATGGATACCTTATATATATAGTACATTATAGACGAGAGTTTCATAAAGCATTCATAATGCATAGTAAACATTGCTATAATCGTTTTATATGTTTTATATAATCGTTTAAATCATTTTATATTGCTGTCATTTTATAAATATTTATAGCCATGTTTAAAATGCTTCATGGATACATTATTATGCCATATGAATGTGTTCATAGATTCTTATAGACACGGAATTCATAGAAAGTGTTAATTTTTTTTATTGTGTAATTGTTTTTAAAACGTACAAATAAGTGTCTCTTGGGCTTTGTAATTCAGACAGACATATTGCCTTTGGATTGCAGCTGTTGCTGATTGTGTTTGTGTTTGCAATTTTAATAATAAACAAATTCTGGATAACGCTTTACATTGACTGCACCTTCATAATGTATTCATTAAGTATTCATAAAACATTCATAAGCATTATGTATGTATACGTTAACATCCTAACATCCCTTAACAGCTGTAATATACATTAATAATAAACCTTATATAATAATAACATTATAATTGTATAATCATGTAATGTTTGTTATTAATGTATATTAAAGCTGTTAAGGGATGTTAGGATGTTAAGGTGTACTTGCATGCTGCTTATGAATGTATAATGAATGCATTATGAAGGTGCACTTAATATAAAGCATTACCAAATTCTGTTCTCCTTGCTGTGACGAAATTTTTCTGAACCATGAAACAAAAACTGAAGTTTATACTGAACAGTGAATTTTGTGTATTATTACACCCCTACTAAATATACACTAGAATATATAGTATATCTTGCACATGTGGTAATGGTGTCTCTTATGACTCATATGTGATGTTTACCATAATTTTTACATTTATTTCTTTGGTTTATTGTCCAGAACTACTTTGTTTTAAGTGCTTATGACATGAGATACATCATCATGGAAAAACAATCCATCAGTTTATAAGGAAGAGTGTCAAATCAATATCCTGATACTAAGAACAGCAGCAGCCCTTTCTGTTCCTGGGAACCACACGCAGAGGAGAAAACTGTCAACAGCAGTTTCATATCATATCTTGGTTTGGAAGGAAACATTTAATCAACCATTAGTACTGGAGGTGAATATATGATAGGAGGGAGAGCAATGAAACCTCTATTTTCCTCTTTTAATGAGTCTAAACTGATTATGATTTATGTTTGTTTTACTTAATTATGTATGAAACTTTAATTGCTGTGGTGTATTAATTACATAAAAACACAACCACACCTGAAATCTTTTTATCTCATCAAAGCTCAGGCAGGTTCTATCACATTCTCAAAACTTGGCAAAATGCCTATATTTTCCATAATTTTAATGGTTAAGAGGACAGTTTTTGGACAGTTGTGATACCGATCAGTTCTTAGTTATCAATTCCACCTGTAAATGAAAGATTGTCTTCACTTATGAGACATGCCCTGTAATGCCCTCCTCTAGTGGCACACAAGTGCCTTCATATTGCTGTTAGAATGATGGTAAATTTGGAGTAAACATTGCAGGGATTTTTCTTATTTAGATGCATCAGCCATACAAAAGCTCTGCATGTAAAATAATTACAATAATAATTACAGTGATATATGTACCATTTAATGTATAAATATAAAAAGCATATATCTGCAGTAATTGTTTTTTATAAAGTACAGTGGTACCTCGGTTCTCGAACTCACTAGAACTCAAATTTCTTGAATGTCGAACAAACCAGTTTGACCTAGAACTCGATCTGAATATCAGAAGTCGAACTGTGAATGCTGACCTAATATAAATTGTACACGCCAGGAAATGAGTCACACAGCACGTCTCTGAACGGAAACAAAAGGTAATGCTTCAGTGTCAGCCTCGCATTTGCTGTAGTAGCAGCGCTTGTTGGTGATAATGCTATTTTATTGAAAATACTGTATCAGGTAATACACTGTACTTTATATCATTTTGGCCACAGGGGAGGCGACGAAGGAGACAAGACCGGGAACACGGGACCTGAAAAACAAGAGCAAAACACATCAACGAGAGACGGGGGTAGAAACCAAGACAAAACCTGATAAAGGATGGGGATGCGGACAGACAGACCAGAAAGGGAGACACAGGGGGAACACCGACAGGCGGAACAAAAGGGCCAGGAGTGAACGAAGGAACCAGAGGGGGACGAGGAGCAGAGACAGGAGGAACAAAGGGACGAGGAGATGGAACAAAGGGAGTAGGACAATGGGGAGGCCGAGAGACCCCAGGCGGGCAAGGGAAGGCAGCCGCAGGGGCCACAGGTGGACGGAAGGCCGGAGCCGGAGGGGACCACACAGGGGACAAGGAGACAGACGGAGGGACCGACAAAGCAAACGAGAAGGGGGCAGGTGGGAACACCGGTGCAGGCAGGCAGGAGGGGGAAGCCGCGGCAGGAGAAGGCGCAGCCGGAGCCAGGGAAGGCACTGTCCGATGCCCAGCCGAAGCAGGGGGGCCCGCAGGCGGGCGACGAGGCACCAGAGGGGGACCCGGAGGAGACAGCCGAACCGGCGCTGCAAGACCCGCAGGCAGCCACCGAGCCACAGCCAGGGGACGCGTGGGTGAGCCAGGGGGCAGGGCGGGCGGGACCCATGCCCGACGTTTGTGGCCCCTCCCATTACGGGACACAGAAAGGCGGAGACCCCGTTAAGTTCCACTTCGTTGGGGCGTAGGCAGAGCAGTCATAAGGGAGGTCCCTGAGGGGTCCCACTTGAGCTCCACCTCTTCCAAGGAGGAAGGAGTGATGGTTGGACTGTCTGGGACCTCCTCGGGGACTGGGACCAGGGCTGGGGGGATTGGAGCAGGGACCGGGACAGGTAGAGACTAGGTACGGATTTTAGGCGAGGGTGGAGCCGGGACACAGCAGGCGTAGCTGTGGGCGGAGTCGGGACAGCAGGCATAGCTGCGGGCGGAGCTGGAACAGCTGCAGGCAGGTGGGCTGCGGACGAGACAGGCAGGACAGGCGGAGCCATGGGCAGAGCGGTGGCAGCAGGCAGGGCCGCGGGCAGAGCGGCTGCATCAGCAGGCACCTCGGGTGTGCGGCCAGTAGGGGGCGTCGCAGCAGGCGCCTCGGGCGTGCGGCCAGCAGGAGGCGCAGCAGCAGGGGCCTTGTGTCTGGCAGCAGGGGCCTTGTGTGCGGCAGCAGGAGGCACAGGCAGATCAGGAACGACGGGCAGATCAGGAATGATGGGCAGATCAGAAATAGGTGCCAGGGTTGGCGCCGGGCATGCAGGCGCTGCCCTTTTAAGGGCCTTGGGGATCTGGGGAATGGCATCC
The DNA here is from genome assembly GCA_025773925.1 of Cryptomyrus ogoouensis. Classification (NCBI taxonomy): domain Eukaryota; kingdom Metazoa; phylum Chordata; class Actinopteri; order Osteoglossiformes; family Mormyridae; genus Cryptomyrus; species Cryptomyrus ogoouensis. Next base: position 21,216,029 of record JAOYFF010000015.1, on the reverse strand, counting down.
CAAACAGGCGTGCCACCCGGTAATGGTAGGCAGCTAGCGGCGGCTGCTCTCTCTTAATACCTGCGGGGCATCGCAGCAGGGATGTCCATGGTGATCAGGGATTCCCCCTGATCACAAACAAGGAGCGAAGCTGGGGAGAGAGAAGCGGCTCCCAGGCGGATGGTTGGGGCATCCTCTTGTGCCCTCTCCTTACGCCTCTTCTTTTTTCTCTGACTTGGGGTTGGCTGCGATGGAGAAGCCCCGGAGAGAGCGAGCGGTTGGAGCTGCTTCTCTGTCACGCCTTCCACCAGCTGCCGGAGATTTAGCCGACGTGCGTGCCCGTGAGCGAGATCATCTCCTGAAGCAGGGTCCCGCTCTTGCTGGGTAGGTCCCATAGTCCAGGGTCCTCACGGACCTCTGGCAGGTTCAGCCAGTAAATCACCTCGCTGAGCAGTTCGAGGCATTGGTCCTCGATCCGCGGAGGTGAGTTGTCGAGTCCGGTCATTCTGTTGTATGGGCTTGCGGGCGAGCAGGGAAGCGAGCCGAGCCGAGGATTCAAGCAAAGGGGGTTTATTCTGAGTGGACTGGACAACACAAGCAGATCAGCAACACAACGTCAATGACCGGACTGGGGAATACTGACTCAGACGCGGACTAAATACAAAGGATAGGCAAAAAACAATAGGCAACAGGTGATGACAATCAGGAATCAACATGAGGTAACGAGGTGGGCGTGGCACACACGAGGATTGAACGAGCAGGTCATGACACAAACTACCTTAAATCCGACAAAAAATCAGACTAATCATGAAATCCAATTATAGCCCGGTTGATTGGTAGCCACTGTTAGCAATATCACTTGATAACACATTACGCGCGGTGCTTCACGTATAAAACTCTGTAGCAACACGTCCACAGATAAGTTGGGCAGTATAGTGTATGCGACCGATTTAATGAACCACAAATGAGAAGTATTGCTTAAACAGGATAAAACTACAACTTTCCCATCTGTTGATAAAGGGCGCAGCCATCTTGGATTCTGAACTCTGTGCTGTCCGAGATATTTCTCGGATCTCCGAGAAATGGGAGCACGCATGTCGTTACTTCCGGCTTCAAAACTCGGAATCCGAGTTCTGAGGGCAAATGGAATGCAGCATATTTCTCGGATCTCTGAGAAACAGGAGCGCGCTTGTCATCACTTCCGGCTTCAAAACTCGGAATCCGACTCGGAATCTGAGTTCCGAGGGCAAATGGAATGCAGCATTAGCCTGGTCCGGACCAGGCTTGTTTGCAGGTCTAAATTACCATGATAATTCAGCGGGGATTCATTTAAGGCACGTTGATGGAACGGGACTCTCATTTAAATAAGACTGACTTGTTGAAATAAGTCAGACTTTCCCTTAATCCTGCTTCATGGAATACCCCCCTGAGCAGCTGAGAAAGCAATGAGCACTACCCAAACAAAGCAAAGCAAGTTGTTTTTAGTATCAGTAATTTCAGTGCTGACTCATGCCTTCCTGCTAACTGACACCGCCCCCACATACCAGTGTCCCACCAATCAAATTTAAAAATTAGAACCTCATTTCTGTTTGTTTTTTTTTTCCAGCAGTTGTCAGTCCCATCAGAAATGGCACCTTTACACAATGTTACACATATCAAAGTGGAAACTGAACTCTGCCCCTTCCCGCTTTAATATCTGACTGATCCTCCTAACTAACCGAGCAAGGCTACGGCTGAAGTTGAGACAACCACTGGTCAACTCAGTTATGAAAGAAAGAGATCCTATTAGGATATCTGCAGATTGGAAAACAACGAACAAAAGGAAACAAATACTTAAAACAAGAAATACTGTACATTAAATGTTAATGGAAAAGACACTATAAGGGCTTTTTTTAGCAGTTTGACTCAGTCACGGTTATCTGCTGTATTAATTGATGTCCATAAGTAATGCGCTTCACAGCTTAGAATATTATGCTGCATCTGCAAAAAGTAATGCATTTTAAATAATGTGTAAGCTGGAAGTTGCCTTTGGCTCAATCCAGTAAAAGAAAATTTGAGTAAGAATGATTCCATATGAAAAAAGGGAAAAGCATTTTCATTTTCTTTGTGAAATTGCATACTTAAAAAAACCCTAGAAATAAAAAAAGAAAAACTGATATAAAGAAATGGAGACCTTGCAGGGAAAATGGCTTTCTGAAAAAAATTCCACACCTCAGACAGTATGGAGATGGAGCGCTAATCCGCGGAGGAGGAGCCCCTGACAACCCCACAGAGAAGCAGCTGTTTCAGCAGTTATCTCGCAGTACAGGACATGGCAGCTTCCTGCTTTACTTTACATGCAAATTGCTGTCAAAATAAAATTGCCTATTTTTTAAAGTACATGGCAAAAAATATAAACAAACAAATAAAAAAAAAATTAAAATAAAATAAAACTGGTGAAAGTCATCTGGTGGAGTATAAAATGAAAGAAGCAAAGTGACATAAGACCTAGTGTGCTTTCGATTTCATGTTATTTCCTTTCTGGGATATGTACTCTGTTTAAAAATCATCACATGGTAGGGATCCTTGTGGAGGGAGGATCCCTTACTTTTACCAGTCCATGAAAGAATTGTGTCGTAATATGAGCTCAAGAGATTAAACATTCCCTGTATCACTGCATACTCATAAGTGCTTCTGCTGAATGAAGAATGGTATGAAATCAGGACTTTGGGAAGCTGTTCTTCAGCACCATCAGTGTCGCTTATTATTATTATTATTATTATTATTAATAATAATAATGATAATACGAGCTACAAGGTATCATGGACTCCATATATAACCAGGATATCTCAAAAATAAATCTTGCTGGCTCCATCAAGAAGTTAAAGCTAATTTAAAATATACCTCCAAAACCACACAAAAAAGATTCAGTGACCAAAGAATTAAGCTTTCGCCATGGCCATTCCAGTCCCCTGACCTAAACCACATTGAAAACCTGGGCTGAACTTAAGCAGAGCTTACATGTTCTTCCCGTGTCTGTGATGGGTTTCCTCTAGGGTCTCTTGTTTCCTCCCATGGACAAAATTATGAACAATCAGCAATGATAAATTATTGCATTTTGAGTGTATTTGCTGCTGTGTTCTGGGCAAGAACCCAGAACTTTTCCCAGACTGTCACCTATGTGATGCACACATCTGCACCAAAAGGATGCCCTGCAGTATCTCTGTGCAACATTAGCCCCGTTTACATGGACACAATTTTTTCACTTTTAATCCAATTAATTACGGAAACCAATTAAAACGTCTCATGTAAACAGTTCAAGTAATTGGATTCGACTGAATCCGTTTAAATTTTCGATCCGATTAAAAGAGGTGGTGTAGACCTTTCTTTTAATCTGATCAATAGAGGAAACTACTCATGTAAACAGGCAAACCTATTATTAGAACACTTCCCTTGTTCCTGTGCATGTGCGTGAGCTCCGGCAGGTAGCTAGTAGCGAAGTACAGTTTACCACAGGTGCAGCAGTGGACAAAAATATGTTCGCCTGTACTAAAAAAACAAAAACTGGTCATTCCCTGACGCTACATTTTTATTGGATACATTAAAACAGTTCAATATCATGGAGAGACTGGAAGGGGCGTAAAATCCGAAACACTGAATTATTTATGGAAGTGCACAAGGTGATGCAGGAGGCGGGCATTGACAGAACAGTCGACCAGATCAAAACTAGGTGGAAAATTTTGAAGACTGCGTACACCAGCGCAAAGAAGCAAAACTCTAAAAGTGGTTCCAGTACAGCAAATTTTCCATTTTTGGAAGCTATGGAATTGTTACTTGGAGGTCGACCACTGGCAAGTGTCAGCGGTCTCGACGTGGGATTTGAGCCTGAGGAGAGCTTGGTAAACATCACCGGTAAGTATAATAGTTTTAGCCTAGTAGTTGACAAAGTGTGTGTGTGTGTCTGTGTGCGTGTGTGTGTGTGCGTGAGTTGAGCGAGTGTGAGCATGCCAACTGTTCTAGACAGTTGTATGGTTTAGCCTATAATTAAGCCTTAAGAGTTTAACTGGGATGCCACAATATTGGGTTTAACCACAATCGTGTCCTGATTATGATGGGAGTTCCCATCACCCAGGTAATGAAGATTCTGATGAAGATCTGGACACCAGCCACATTATTTCTGAAATGTCAGCTAACGACGAGGCTGGCTCCACAGCACTCCACCACCAGCTGATGAAGAAGAAGGCCCCACAACACTCATCCAACCGACAGAGAGGACAGCCACCCTACCTCAAACTCTAATGCAAAAGCCGCCAAAAAGAGTGCTGTTGAAAAACATATGGTGTATACTTTCTACAAAGGTGGTTTAGTGACAAATCCGTTTGAGTTACCGCAGAGATAGTCATGAGCCCAGGACTTCATTCTCATAAAAAACAATTGCAAACATTAACTCCTACAATAATGTTTATAATTAACTCTAGGTTAACTTAACCAGGTTGGCCACTTGACCACTTTTTTAGACTGAAGTTACAATTTGTGAGTTCATACAGAGAGTTAATTATTTTTCTACCAACTACAGATCACAATGGTTACATGTAGTGTTTCCTTGGAATGTCTGTGTCTATGATCTATCTGAACATTGTCTTAAAATAGCAGATTTTTTTTTTTGAATATGGTAAAGAAATTCATAGTATGGTGTACTCCTTCATTCCTTTGTAGGACCAAGACCTCATCTACCTATGCCCAAGCTATGTGTACCTGGACAACCGAGCATCAGACATTTATGCAGAGAATGCACAAGTCTCAAAATGTGTGGGCAGAACAACAACAGGAATGACGGCAAGAAAGGGAAGAAAGGTTCATGGAAAGATTTATGGAGCAAAGTGCCTGCTCAAATGAATGCCTTGTAGCTGAAATATTTCAAGGTCTTCGTAGCATCTTCCCTCAAACCCCTCAACATAACCCATTCCAACCTCCACCATTCTTGTACCCTCCTTCAATGCCCTACCAACACTACCCAGGTTACAGCAGTCCTGCTCACAGTTCCCAGAGCAACCCAACTCCACAGTCTGACTACAACCTTCATGACATGGATAAACCATTCTTCTGATTATTCTTAGACCAGTTTACTCAAATTGAAAACCAAATCTAATACTTAAGTCTATTGATCATTGTAGGTATGACCAGTAATTCAAATGGGGGGGGGAGGGGGGAGACACTGAAATCTTATATTGTTTATTGTAATGCTCTATTTCTGTATTTAGTAATGTGTTTATTGAATATGTGTTGGGTTCTTGTTTACAGGCAAGTTATAGCCTAGCCTTAGTTATGCACTGTGTAATGAACTATTTTAGTATTTAAATATGTACTATTTAAGTATTTATTTATTGACTTGGTGTTGGACATTTCCGATTGTCCAATAAAAGTGCCTTTGTATTATTACTAACCATGTTCCTGTGTATTTGCACAGATTTTATACACTCTCCTTACAATAGATGTAGTGGGTATTGCAAAGGGTTGGTGTTCGTAGTGTTGGAGAGCACATGAAGTGAGAAACTTGATTTATTTCCAAATAACTTTTAATATCTTTGATGGCAAAGGTCATCAGAATAAGACAAAAGTGGCATGAACCAAAGCTGAACAATTATAAATGCAAATAACTATTGTCTACTATATTGACGCAGATGCCCTGTCCGAAGTGGAAAGTGAGTGGCCATATATATGGTCAGTGCTTCTCTTGCACTGCTACCACCGGTATTGTCCCGGCAATTGTCCGGCTGGTTAGGTTGAGAGTAGCTAACAGAAGGGTCAATGACTTCCTCTAACCAGTTGCTATGGGGGGCATCTTTTTCCCTCTGGCAAAAGTTGTGAAGTGCACAACAGGTAGCAATAACCTTGGGTGAAAACGTAAAGTGGAATTCACTTCGTTTTAGGAGTACTCTCCACCTAGCCTTCAGCATTCCAAAAGTGTTCTCAACCCCCACCCGGGCAGAGCTCAGGTAAGTATTGAATGCAATGGCATGCTACACAAAAATGAGCAACTTAAACAGAATACATTACAGGTGTCATGTGTCACAGAGCGCAGACAGAAGCGCAAGACGCCAGAAGTAAAGGGAAATGCGGGGTTTAATGGAAGTAAAACTAATCAAACAAGCGGTTATGCAGGTTGACAATACAATGACCGGACTGGGGAAACAAACGGAAACGTGGACTAAATACATTGGACTAATGACAACAATCAGAAACAGCTGGTAAACACGGGGAATCCACATGGGGTTAACGAGGGGGTATGGCACACGGAAGGAGCAGATGATCGGGGCATGACAGTACCCTCCCCAAAGGCGTGCACTCCAGGAACCAGGCCGGAATCTGCTGCGATGAGGGGGCGGTGGCTGAAGTGACCCACTGGAGGGCCAGGCACATTCCCAGAAACAGGCAAGCTGCCAGCGCTGGCAGTGATGCAGGCTCTGGGTGATCGCTCAGGCAAAGCGGCGGCAGTGATGTCAGCGGCGAACACAGCTGGATTTAGCACCGGGAGGGATTCCTCCCAACACGCAACAAGACAGGCAGCGGAGACCGGGACGGCCCCTAAGAAAACTTCAGGCACATCTTCCTGTCTTGAGCTTTTCCGCTTTTTCTTTTTCCTTCCTGCCGCAGGTAGCGAAGTCTGGGGCACCTCAGGCAGTTCTGACAGCGGACTGTACGGTAATCTGCTGTCCATGGCCACCTGCCGTATCATAGACTCTGCCGCGCCCCTCCTCAGTTGCTGCACATTTTCGCATACGTCATCAACGAGGTGTGTGTCCTCAAACGGAGACAGGCTTTCCAGGATATCCCTGGTGCGAGTCGCCAGGGAGAAAGCCGCGGGGTCCTCATGGAGCAGTCATCTCAGAAGTCATATCTTTTTTTGACTAGCATGGATGTCCATCATGTTTTCAGCTGGCAGTTTTTACATCACATAATTCTCTGATAATGTGCAGCAGAGCAAGGTCTGAGAATGATATATATTCACCATAACTGATTGTGAGCACCCCACAAGCCTTGCCGTTTCATACATGCTCTGACCTAGTAATCTGATCATGATGATTTAGACCAGGGGTCTCAAACTCCAGTCCTGGAGGTCCGGAGCCCTGTGTAGCTTAGTTTTTTCCCCTTCCACCACAAATGATTCCGCTCAAGAGCTGTCTGGTAATTAGCACAAGGATTTGAATCAGGTGTGTTAAATGAAGGTGAACCAAAAACTGTGTAGGGCTCCGGCCCTCCAGGACTGGAGTTTGAGACCCGTGATTTAGACCTTGTCAAAATTACTCAGATCTTTATCCATGCCATTTCTTCTGCAGTCAATATGTCTAGTACTGAATGTTCACTTACTGTCTAATATATCCCAGTCCACGATGTACATGATTTTCATGAGATAGTCAAAGCTATTCGCTTCACTCAGGGACTGGTCATAATGTTTTGGTTCATCGGTGTATATTTATACAAACACACACTCTGAAATGCTGAAACTGAACGTCACGTGGGATCATTTGGCCCAAGCAAACAAAAGCACGGAAAGCATACTTTGCCCCATAATGGCCTAAAATTAGCCATTACACTTGCATCCATTATCGGTGCTCAGCTCAACTCCTCAGGCTAAGCTGAAGTCTGGCAGTGGGGCAATAAAGAACAGATGTTTCAGTTCCGTTATGTGAGCGGCTTGAGAGCGAGTGACCTGGGACAGTATGCTCCGGTATATTCTTGCTGAATGACTGGCAAGCTTTCAGTTCCAGCTCAGTGTAGCCCTCATCACGGGGGCTGGGATGTGGCAGGCAATAATGGAAGTAATGCATATTTATCCAAATTCACTTGGATTTACTTAGTACACCAATGTAAATAGAAGGGACCACCCAGTCATTACTAAGAAACATGTCATTTTGTATGTAGCCTGGGCTCAACTACTACATTGTCTTCATAAACAAATGTAAATATTAAAATTTCTGAATGGTTGCAGCAATTACCATGAAGTAACTTGATACACAAACAGAAGTAAAAAAAAAGAAGGTTTAGATTGAAAAACAACAATTTGCACTTATATATACGTATACTACCCAGTTTTCAGATTTTGATGAATTATATTTGTAAGTCTTAATATTAACATCACTTTGAATATTTAGATGAAAGTTTGTGGAATGAAATACCACTGATCACTGATTTCTTGACTTTTTGTTTTTCAAGTAAAATTGCTCTTTCAACCTAAAACTTCAAACTTAAATATGCATGTAAATTCCACTATAGCAGAATCTGTGAAGAATCAATGATAATTAGAAAATTTCTGACATTGAATAATAATGCGGGGCCCAAATGAGGGGAATAATTAATAAATCTGATCTGAACCCAAGTGGTGTTCTGTTATTGGACTTTTTTGCAATGCATGGTTTGTCCATAACGAACACCATGTTCGAGCATAAGAGTGTCCATAAGTGGACATGGTACGAACATACCCGGGGCTACAAGTCAGTGATCGATTTCATAATCGTATCATCTGATCTGCGGCCTTCTGTCTTGGACACTCGGGTAAAGAGAGGGCCAGAGCTGTCAAATGATCACCACCTGGTGGTGAGTTGGCTCAGGTGGCGGGGGAGGAAGCCGGTCAGACCTGGTAGGCCCAAGCGCATAG
>JAOYFF010000015.1:21155469-21170028 GCA_025773925.1 Cryptomyrus ogoouensis | reverse complement strand
CACAGCTGGGAGATGAGTGTCTGGAACGGGAGCAACCGGTACGACCAGAACAACTGGTTGACAGGACGCGAACACCTTGGGGAAGCCCTATCGATCAGAACCCGATCAGGGGCGTGGCTGAGACGACGATGGGGGTTCCTCAGTGCTATCCATGACAGGCGGAGAACATCAGCCCAGGAGAAGAGAAGCCCGCAAGAAGCCCTCCTGAAACCTGCCGGTGAAGGCCTGCTACCCAACAGAGACCTGCAGCCAAGACAAAGCCTTTCACCTTAAAGCTCCACAAGGAAAGAGAATCCAAGGGACTCCACTCCAACAACCACTCCAAACACCGCGCCTTCCTGAGTGCCATCATCCCGTCCGCTCATCAGTCTCTGCCATCAACTGCCAAGACTGCCTCCCCCCCCCTACTCTGCAAGAAAGTAAACCAACTTCCTTTCATTCTAACAACCTAAGTTGTTATGTTAACCTGGTATACAACTTTAGGGTCATGTTTCCGCAAACTGTGCTTGCTTTGCAGAACAGTATTTCCCTTTTATGGTTGCTCATTTAAATCTAGTCATTGCATTTCCATAATTACATTCTGTCTGCTTCTATTCCGTTATTTCCTGTTTGTTGTTTGTGTTAAGTGTAATGTTAGTCTTATGTTAGTTGTAGTGTTAGGAATAAATGCATGTCTTTTACACAACTTCAGCCTCCGTTCATTGAGTGCTCATAATAGTCCCTGCCTCTGTGTGATCTGGCTACTAAGCTCTGAAACCTCAAACTCGCCTAAATCTGCTTCTTACCCAGGATACTAAGCGATACTGGTAATTAATGAATCCCATGTAAGACTCACAGGGATACCGCAATTGAGTTCGGAGGAACCAACCATTCGTTGATAATCAACCATTAGTTCATAATCATCATTAAATAATAATTAATTAAAAATAATTCATTTCAAAATTAATTATTTTTAATTTTGGTGGAGATATTAAAATTTACCCAAGCTAATAATTCCTACAATTTATACCCTTCACCTGTTCACCTGTACCAATTAAAATTTATTTTGACAGGCAGTGTTCATTTTATCCTAATGTAAATCTGCTTCCTCAGGGGCAGACTCACTTCTTTGGGGGCCCTAGGCTGACATGAGTAGGGGGCCCCCTAAGTGGACCATTTGAGCTAGATTTTGGAGTTGAAAGAGAAACAAGGTGCAATTAAAACTATTGAAGGTCTATAGTATGTTGATCAAAGTGCAGGGTGCCAGGGGTAAAACTTACAGAGCAGGGTGTGCTGCCGGTAATTAGCCAATCAGGGGAAGGGGTATTCTGCTGAAGGATCAATTGGACAAATTTAAGATTTTATGTCATTATAAATTATTACATTTTAACCAAAATTGTTATATAAATGGTGTGTATTAGACATTTTATCTATTTGTTTTGTTGCTAAAAAAAAGTGGAAATCATCAGGGGGCCCCAGAGAGTGTGCGGCCCTGGGTTGTTTGCTCCTCTGCCCCCCCTCCAGATTTTGCCTCTGTATTTCCACTCATCAACTGTTCTCCTAAGCGAATACACTTATTCATAAATAAACTGACTGCCACATTACCCTTTGTTTAATAATCCTTGTCCTGTCCTGAGAGGGAGTTTTCTCCAGCTTGGTGCTGACTTTTGTATATTAGCACAAATTAATGTACCCATTCATACTGGACAATGACGAAGGCACCTCTGCTATGGCAGGGAGATGCCAATCTGGTCCACAGCCATTTTATCACTTGGAAGTGAGCCATCTCAGATGGATTTGCCAGATCATTGTTTTCATCAAAGGTGTCTCATTGGAGATGAATCACAAAGAAAAATGTCATGATAACCTTTTTCATTACATATGATGCTTTGGACACCCCAAGTATAATCCGTCCATCCATCCATCCATCCATCCATCCATCCATCTTTTTTCTGTAACTGCTTATCCTATTCAGGGTCGTGGGGGTCTATCTCGGAGGCTCCTGGCACACCCCAAACATTAACGAAAGTATGTAGTTCATACATGTAGTGTGTATCATTATATCCTTGTCACTGTTGTAATTATTATTGAGACGATGCATAAATCATATGCATAAAGAATGAGGAAAAATGGGAAAATAAATGTTTTTTTGCGCTAAAATAATTTACCCCTCGTTTAATCTAAAACTGTAATAGAGCTGCATTTTGGAGTATAGGACATCTCTTATTCACCGCAGTCTTAAAAAACATTGTTTTTTCCATGTCTTGTTGCCAAGGTAACTTGCTTTTTGCCTGACAGGAACTGGATTTTAGCCTTCATCCACTTAAGACTAACAATGTTTCACTGGTAAACAAAATCCATCATCCCTTTCATTGGCTGGATGGTTTTTCAGTCTTATTAGCATGATGCCTAGGCTAATTACTTAAAAGCTTGTAAAAAAAATATATTTTTTTATAATGGTCAGCGTGAGTGGTTGAAGTAGGAGATTTGATGTTTCTTAAAAGTGCACTGTCTCACCAGCCAGAAATATCAGAACCATTATCTAAGTATATTTATTAAATGTTTTACATCCATCCATCCATCCATTATATGCTGTTTATCCAGGGCTGGGTTGTGGGGGTGGCAGTCTAAGCAGGGATGCCTAGACCTCTGACCAGCCAAATCCACTAGCTCCTTTGGGGGAATACCAAGGTGTTCCCAGGCCAGCAGAGAGAAATAATCTCTCCAATGTGGCCTGGGTCTGCCCTGTGGTCTCCTCCTGGTTTGACATGCCCAAAACACCTCCCCAGGGAGGCATCCAGGAGGCATCCTAGATAAATGCCCGAACCACCTCAACTGGCTCCTTTTTGAAGTGGAGGAGAAGCAATTCTACTTTAATCTCCTTCTAAATGTCCAAGCACCTCACCCTATCCCTAAGGCTAAGCCCAGACACCCTGCCACACACTATGTAACAAGTAGTCATGTCTCAGAAGCACCTTTGTCCAAGTTTCCACTCCTTCTAAGCTATGCCTGAAATGCTGGAAATGGCATTATCTGTATGGAAGGTTTTTTTTTTGCTTTGCATGGGAAAACTCTGCTGCTGATTGGATAGAAGACTTTCAGCACTTGGTGCATTCATAGGTTACCAATGACAGTCTGCGATTTAATGGATCAAGTTTCCACTTGTGGTCCTTTAATTAGGCCATATACTTCTTTTGTAAAAACTGTAATTAGGTAATTTGATTTTGGAAAGTTCACAGCTCTATATTAAGCACAGCAAGGGTAAAAAAAAACTTTCTTTGATAGTTTTTGAGACTTAGGGTATGATATCAATAAAATGTTTTTACATGAATGTCCTTGGAAGGTCACAGCAAACAACTTTGTATAATACTCCTTTATTCTGTGACAAAGCTGCAAATATTTATTGAGTGTTTCATGAGTCTTGAAAGCATTCGATGGAGACGAAAGCTACTACCTTTTAAACTCACTTGCTTTCAGAATCTACTTTCTTTTATGCTTATGTTTTCTCTAACAATCCTACTACTGATCAATGGAGCTCGTAGCAGATATGAAGAATTTATTAGGTCCCCATAGAGGTTTTAAATCTGTATTTATGTGACAGAATGACATAAGTGGATCCAGGTGCTGCAGAAACTGCATCAAGACAATGACAATAAGTCAATGACCAGGGATAATAAGGGAAAAACCAAATACAAACATTTTTACACATCCCTGACAGTAGATTTTAGGGCCGGAAAAAGCATCTCAGAAGAAGGAATAATTTCCAAGACGCAAGGCAAAGCCATCCATCCATCCATCCTTTTTTTGCTGCTTATCCGTGGTCAAGTTGCAGGGGCAGATATTTAAGCAGGGATGCCCAGACCTCCCTCTCACCAGCCATCCTTTCTAGCTCCTCTGGGGGATACCTAGGCATTCTCAGGCCAGCCAAGAGATATAATCTCTCCAGCATGTCCTGGGTCTTCCCCAGGGTCTCCTTCCGTTTGGACAAGCCCAAATCATCCAGGAGGTATCCTAGGCAGATGCCCAAACCACCTCAAATGGCTCCTTTCAATGCAGCAGAGCACCAGCTCTACTTTGAGCCCCTCCCGAATGTCCAAGCTCTTTATCCTATCTCTAAGGCTGAGCCCAGGCACCCTGTGCAGTGTTTCCCCTTGGTTTACAGCCGCGGGGGGGGGGGGGGCGGTTGCCCGTGTCTGGGTGGGGTGGGGGGGGGGGGGGGGGGGGGGGGGGGGCAAGAGGGTCTCCTTGCAGCCTATTGCGGATGTTTCTCTTGACCTGCAAATACATTAACTGTTAGGCTTTAAAAGTGATAGCTGATAGCTTAAAATAGTTATAGTTTAAAGTAGAAAGTCCCATTGTGAAACATATTTATTACGGGGCGCCCAACCCCCCTTGAATATAATGGTAGGGGAAACACTGCTGTGGAGGAAACTCATTTCTGCCACTTGCATCCACGATCTCATTCTTTTGGTCACTACTGAGAGCTCATGACCATAGGTGAATGTAGAAACGCAATTCAACTGGTAAATCAAAGGCTTTGCCTTCTGGCTCAGTTCTCACTTTATTAGGACAGAACGGTACAGACGACAACGGCATTACTGCCGACGCTGCAGGAAGATAAAGCAAAAAATGATAAGGTCAGAATTGAACACAAAAACATAAACAAAAGTAAGCTTCATATGCAACACAACACCTCACAAGGAGGTAACTAAGGTAACAAGATCCTAATATACAGAAAAAAAGGTAATGAGCAGTAGGTTTGTTTGTCACATACAGAACAGGGACTACACACTGGAGATGCAGCGAACAGTTTATTACACCAAAATGCAGTGAAGAGGTGCAAAAACAATAGTGATGGGAAAATTACCATTGTGTGGGAGTGTGTATGTATATTTATCTTACTTTTAAAATTGAAAACTTACTTAAAATTAAAACACATTCTACAGCATAGAACAAGAAATTATATGTTCTATCTGACTTTTGATTGAATGATTGGATAATTATGATGATTGTAAAGCAATAGAGCAAATACTAACATGGAAATTATAATAACTGAAGCAGCAAAAGAATATAATAATAGTAATTATTACTATTGTGACAGAATTGACCATGGAAAAAAAACAATGATAACAATATGAATTATTATATTACAAAACTGTCTTTATTAATCTATTTCAGGGTATTTAGAACATTATTACAAAAGCATGTAAGCATACCTTAAAGCATTGAATTCATAATATTTTCAATGAAGATATGATAGCCCTAATATACAATAATTAAAAAATCATAATCACATAATCATATAAAAGTGGTTATTAATGTACATTAAAGCTGTTAAGGTATGTTAAGATGTTATGATGTACTTACATGCTGTTTATTAATGTCCCATGAATGCATTATGATGGTGCACTGAATATTCTACAAATGCATTATAATGGCATTATGAAGTTTCAGTTAATGTAAAGGGTAACCGAAAGATAATGCTGGCCAATGACACACATTTTGCTCAGACTTAACCAATAACCTGGTTTTAAGGAACCACCTGGACCAGTCGGTGCACAGTGATCAGAAAGGTTTATTTTCTGTTTATTTTCTGCCCGCTTTAGGAATTAGTAATGCTTGATATCTCCATGTAATAGACTGAACTTGAATGCAAGGTTACTCTTTGGCCTATATTTAGGAGTGAGAAAATGATTGCGAACCCTTTGGAATCATCTAAATTTCTACATGAGTGGCATTTAAACTGTGCCCTGATCTTTATCTAATTCTTAATGATATTTTAAAATCCACTTAACAAGCAACACATGCAGCATTTTAGAATAGTCAGTAATATCAACATTTCAAACAGCAATATTTTAGTTTGAAGTCTTATAATAATTGGAATGGAAAGAAGAAAGCTGTCCACAAAGAAAAATATTACTTTGAATTAATATTGTTTTTATTTTTTACTTATTTTCCAACATCTTCTTTATGAACTGGGTGACTTCAAGCTCACGTGGGAAATGGTGGATGAACGGGTGGAACTCCCAGATTTAAACCTGGCTGGTGAACTGCAATTGAACGTAGGCTTCATATCTGTTGCTTTTGCTCTTTATTATACATGAGTGAAGTGTAATCCTGTGCTATAATGTCAGTACAGAATTGAAATTAAGAAAAAGCCTGATCTTAATCTGTCTGACTAGCGATGTAAGAATTGGATGTGCATAACATGCAACGTTGGTATTAATATGGCACATTCTCCAGTCCTATAATATACTATAGCCATTTTTCAAATTCAGTACAAAATACTCCTCCTCGCGTTGTGAAGTCATTCAGCACTGGTACCAGTTTTTACGCCCATGAAAAACCAATGCCTTGAAGTACTGTACTTTTGGTACTTTCTCAACTGTGATCCCATTCCCAGGAACAAACTTGTCAGCGTATTCAGCTGATTCTGTCACGACATGAGGAATGGACTCGAGGGCTGCCCTTAGGTTTATCGAAGGGAGAGTATTGAGCTCAAGGAACATAGATTTGAAATAAACAAGATCCCAATGGATCAAAAATGGGAGTAGTGGAGCAAGGAAGGCCATAAGCAACACAAGGCTTCAAAACCAATGACCAGACTGGGGTTAACAAGACAAAGGGGTACTTAAATACAAGGACTAACAAGGGGTAACAAGCACCAGGCGTGGCTCATCAGGGCCACATTAGGAAGGAACCAAGAGGGTCAGGTGTGCAGGACGTGGTGGATATGTCCTACCATGGTTATTCATGTTGCTGATAACTAAAACATTTTTTTAATGAAATAGAAAATGATACAAAAATGAAGTGGGAGAAAACAACTAAGTGAAAATTATAAATATAATCTGAAATTATTTTAAAATATTATTTAGCTAAAGTAATGATTTGTTCAGTTTTCCTCCTCCAGTGTCTACCCTTTAGGGGAACAGTAATAGTACCTGGAAGATGTTTTGGCCATTTTCATTACATAATGTGTACTGTGCATTCATGTCTGATTCTCTAAAGATATGACACATGACATACATTTATAACTTCAATTGCTAGTAATACAATTACTACCACTTAAAGCTGTAAACTATATATAAATTAAATAAAAATGTATATTTAAAATAAAAACTTATAAAAGTCACTATAACTAAACTGGATTTAAAATGAGAATAATACAAAAATAAAACAAGAAATGTTTATTTTTGTATGGCTTATTAAATTAGATTTCAGGTTCAGGAATCCTAATGGAATCCTAAGGGAATTAAAGCAAAAATGGAGACTTGAAGTGAAGAAATAATTAATTGAATTATATTGGGATATTCATATCAATTTATATGAAAAAAAATGAAATTCTAAATAAATAAATAAATTTAAAAATTTGGTAAACTATTTGGCCATATTGCCCAGCCCAAAGATGACACCTTGGATATGGGAGGAGTTTGAAGAGGCTGTGAAGACATTAGTCAGAGATCTCCATGGTGAATAAGGTGCAGGGGGGTAGGACACTCCCGGCTCTTCCAGGGTGGAGCAACAGTACAATGTTGACTTGGATGGATTCCATAGACAACTGGGCGGTTTAGTGGTGGAGGAACAGGTCACACTCCATCAAGAAGCCCTGGCAGTGTTTGAGTCACCCAACATTGAGCTGGGAAGGTAGGGGGTGGTGGAGGAGCCATCTGACTGTGGCAGTGATGGGGAATTGTAGAGCTGGTGCTGGGAATGCCGCTTGGTTGGAGGACAAACCTGCCAGCATGCTGCTGGATCCATATTGACCAAGAAATTCTGTAACAGAGAATCCTGGGGGATCAGGGATCTAGGCACAGAGAGAGAAATGATGAGAGAAAGAAACTGTAGAGATACATCCTGTGGTTTGTAAGCCAGAAGGTCAGTCTTAGGGGTGCAGAAGCAGACACACATGTAGACACGGGAAAGCAGCGACACACACTTGTACAGGGGAAGATTTTGGAAAACATGCTCACTGGGCATCAGGAATCTTAACACCAGAAAGTATTCAGGTGGAGATTCAGGCACTCTGGAAAGACCAGGGATCAATAGTAATGCTCAGTATCTGCACATCAGATTATTCCTCGCACTGGGCAGAGAGATTAATCATGGGAATGAGCAGCAGCTGTTATGCTACGTTCCATTTACCTTGGAGGTCGGAAGTCAGAGCTGGGAATGACGTCACACCCAAGTTAACCACATTCCAGTACAAGTCAGAAAGCCATTTAGCAATACCAGGGACCTGTTTCAAATTGCAGGATTTCTTGCTTAGCCAGATATTTTAAGGCACCTTAGTTTTGGCCTTAATCTTCGTTCATTAACATTTAGCCAAGCTACCTTGAATCTGACTAGTTATCCGACTAAGCAAGAAATCTTGCTTTCTTAAAGAAGCCCCATTTCTAGCCAGGTTCATTGTTAGTCATTGTTAGCAATACTTGCACAGTTTTTTGTGCATACAAACACCACAGCAACATGTTCACAGAAAGCAGTTGGACAGTACCATGCATACGATTAATTTTATAAGCCACAAATACGCCGTAAGTCCTAATACATATCTACAGCTTTCACTTCTGTTGATGAAGGGCACAGACATTTTGAATTCTGAGGCTGGGGATTCAGAGGTTCCTTCAACTTTCCGAGTCAATACTCCGACTTCAGGGGGCATTCTAGGCGAAATGTCTGACTAGGAATTCAAAAAATCTGACTTCTGAGTTTGAATGGAAGACAGCATTAATACCCAGGGGTGTGATGGAGGCTGCATATCTGAACAGAGTCTTACAGAATACCTAAATCAGGAGGGTGTGGGGTGTGACTCAGCACTGTAATAGGTAATGTTTTGCTTCTTTTTTTAGATTCTTGTGTGGATATATATTGCATTCTGTTTGATCCTTGGATTTTGTCTGAAACGCTGATACAAAATTTTTATTTTTGCTCTTTGGAAAAAAAAAATCCCTTAAGTTTTACAGTTCTTGTTATTGGGTCCAGTGTGTGGCCCAGCAGGTTGGGATGCTGTGCAGCTGGCTAATTTCTGAAGGTTTCTGGTTCAATTCTCAGAGTCTGCGCAGTGATTTTGTCATTGAGCATTTGAACAAGGCCCTTAACTTTCATTTGCTCCTGACCCTGTCTTCTCAAAGTGTACATCAGATTGGATAAAAGCATATACTAAATAAATTAAAAATGCAAACGATTCTGACATTTTGTACAGCGTGTGTTAAAGACTCCATGCATTTAAATTTTTTTTATGTTTTGCTTTTGATGATGAAATCTGCAATGAATCCTTCTGTGTCACTGTGATGTGCGGCCCCACAAAAATGGCCTTTCCTTACATCTGCAAATCCTGTTTTGGGGAAAATTGGGTGATAATTCCATTTCCCTGGACCAGGCCTGTGTATGGGCTTAGCTGGGAAACAGACATCACAGTGTCCCTAATGAGCAAGTTGAGAGATACAGGAACTGAAAGGAACAACTACTGAAAGGAAGCTTGTCAAGAGCAAATTCTAGGTCAAACCCTCCTACCACTTCAGCTGAAATCTAGAATACCAGTTACATATATGAAACAAAACCTTTCTGTGTCATATTGTATTATACAATGGTCATATACAAAGTACAGCTTTGCTGATGCAGTGGGACATTTTATCTGCTCATTCTCTTTTGCTTTGTGTCTCTCTTTGCCTGACAGAGAACAAGCAAGAGATATGGATAGGGGAGAGGGTTAATGGTTTTGAAATAAATGTCTGTTATTGTCAATTTGTTTTGCTTTTTATTAGGGCTGTCAAAATTAACGGGTTAACGCGGATTAATCCATCATCATGATTAATCTAATTAAATTTTTTAACGTAATTAACCCATCTGCAACAGAGAACGACTCAAAATCCCTGAAATGTCTCTGTCAACCCATTTCGGGCAGTTTTGGTACGTTCCATTTGCCCTGGGAACTAGTCGTATTCCGAGTCGGATTCCAGTTTTGAAGCCGGAAGTGACAACATGCGCGCTCCCATTTCTTGGAGATCCGAGAAAATGTATCAACAGAAGGGAAAGTTGTAGTTTTATACTGTTTAACCACTACTTCTCATTTGTGGCTCATTAAATCAGTCGCACACACAATACCGTCCAACTTATCTGTGGACATGTTGCTACAGAGTTTTATACGTAAAGCACCGCACGTAATGTGTTATCAAGTGATATTGCTAACAATGGCAATTAACCGGGCTAAAATTGGATTTCATGATTAGTTGGATTATTTGCCGGATTTACGGTAGTTCAGGCTAATTGTAAGTGAGCGAAGATAAAGACCATTTAAACTGAGGTACCTTAAATACGACAAGTTGTCCGGCTAAGCAAAAAATCTTGCTTTTTGATATGGGTCCACGATATTGCACTTCTGTGGTAGATGGAATGCATCCGACTTGTGTTCAAGATGTTCAATAAACATGTTAAGTGCATATATATTCCCTTTTTTTTTTGTCTGTTTGCTCATGCAAAATGAAATGTGATTAATATAGATTAAAATGAATGATATTTAATTGTGATTAATCGAAATTAATTCACAGCAACCCTGTGATTAATCTGCTTAAAAATTTTAATCGTTTGACAGCACTACTTTTTATATAAATGTCTCTTCCGGATTCTCAGTTTGAATATAAAATGAAAAAACATATTTTACTGTTGCATTGATGAAGTAATTCAGAATGATTTTATAGAGCCAAATGGCATTGTTAGAGAGCAATCAGGTGCCAGCAGCTTCAGAAATCAGGCAAACAAACCTCAGATGGAAGCAAAATCTGCTGAAATAACACAGGCTTCTTTACATAAAATTCCCTGCAATTGCAATGATCACATTAGCATTTTACTTCATTATAAAACCTGAAATTATGACACTTTTTGTTGTTAATCGAACCAACTTAAAGAGAAGTTGCATTCATTATTAGTTTATCCTCTTTCTCTCCCACTTGTTTTCCATTTATCTTGATAAATGAGGAAGCAGCTAATGCTAGAATAAGGTTAAAACCCAGTGATGAAGTTTCTGGGTTTACACCGAACATGTAGAGCATTCTACAGACAGTCATTCAGCCGTACTTTGACTATGCATTGTAGCTGCACACTGCCTAAATCTGAGTCACATCAACTTTTAATACACATATTGACCTCCTTTATTGGCTAGTAACATGTGTTTAGTCAGCTTGCTTTCCCTCTAATTGTTATTCCTTGCGGGGCAGAAGCTAATGAAAACACAACAAAATGAGTGCCCAGCAGCCTAGGGCCAGCATCGATTACTGGTGGTCTTCCTTTTGCAGTCTCCATTTTTCACCATGGTTACACAGCACAAGGAAAACTGGCCCTTCCCTTTATTTCTCTCCATGTCTCTCTTTTATAATGAGAGAATGGATAAGGGGTTAAATATAATGCTTTACCATACAATTCATGAACACAGAAAAACATCTTGAACCCTGAACAGTATTTTTAATTAATTACTGAGGAAGAACTGGGCTCAGTGGGTATGTCCAAACAACTGTGGCTTTTTCAGGCCTGTTCCATTTGTAGAAGCTGAAATACTGTCCCATAAACCTGTCAGTGCAGTAACACTGACAATGATGGAATTAGAACCTGATTGCTTCTGACGCAGGTACATGTGATGGTCCAGAGATGCTTCACATACATCTGTGGTGCCAGGTGCCAGATTTGGCAGTGCCCAATGTTTATCAATCATCGTGAATTCTGTATGGGGCTGCACAATCTGGAATCGATCACTCATGGGCTGAAGGACATGGCAGAATAACAAGAGATGGAGGAGGAACTGCAACAGCATTCCTGAAACAAGAATTTTAGTCCTCTACCATTACTTGGCACATTATAGCGAAAATAATGCATTAATTAATTCATTTTGTTTTTATGATTTGTTTTTGATTTTTTTTTCCACTCTTTTGTTTTTTACTACCCTCATGGCCATTGTGTTTTTAATGTCTGCTTTAATTGCAGTGATACTGTAGTCTTTAGTGTATCAGAAAAACTTCTAAACCAGAACACCTTAATGGAGAAAGTAGCCTATATTAGCGTGGGGCACAACAGTCTGCTAGTCAAGAGTAGCTGGAGGGTGACGGAGATTGTTGAGCCATTCACAGTAGACATGAGATGTAATTCACGATGTGTGCTTGTGTGTGAAGGGGAGTGGGGGTCCCTGTAGAGGGGCTACCCACCACAGCTCGCCCTCTGTAACAATCCATTGCACTGAAACGAGCGCACGTCTCCATCCCAGACAGAGAACTGAAACAGCATCACATCAGTGACATCCTTTATTTGCACCAATATGCCGGCCTGACCATTTACAAACAAACAGAAAAGAAGAGCTACCCTCTGCCCGTGGAGCTTTTACCGCTTTACCCCATTTCTGGCATCATATCGCCATTATAAGTTCAGGGGAAGCTATCTGCCAGTTAGCCAGTGGTAACTGCCACCAGCCCTTATTGAACTGAGAGTATATATGGTTTTGATGGAAAGTGTACAACACATCTAAACATCAATTTTTCAATAAAACAGATTGCAAGAAACATAGCTTGCATGTTTTAAAAATTCAAGCACCGCAGGATTTCCTGCACAGTGGCGCTGTGCCCCTTTAAGGAAAGGGGATCTTGAATTAGTTTATTGTACTGTACAAATTTCAATTTCGTTGTGAAGTGACAATGACAATAAAGATTCTTATTCTTAAGATATGCATTTCAATAATAAAAAGCATCATAGTGTATTAAGTATACCTGGAGGATAGTAGAATTTAACAACAGAGATCTACTGAGAATGTATGTCCTCCTGCCTAAGAAACCATTAATCACTCCAACAGTAAACAGAATAGAGAAGAGGGACCTTTACCCTGTGGCTACTTGTCTTACTGACACTCATTGTTTGCCCCCCGTAGGATGGAGGTACAAACTGTTTAACTGAACATGAAAAATACATGGCTTCTATACAAATGCTGTGAGTAGTATAAGCAGTCCCCCCCAAAACCCAAATTGTCCTCACCCCAGATGTGATGTAAGAAGTTACACTGTACACAGTTTGGCCTTTCTTTTAGGAGCTTTCTGTAAGGTTTTGGATGGCAGCAATCAGCATTTTTTCTCATACCACCCAACCAGTCATGAATTTAGAGTTAAGAATTCATTAGCCATGATGTATTATATACTTCAATTTTTAATTTGTAAATGCAAAGCAGCAAAGATTGATTTCTAAACATAGTTTTAGAAATGTTCATGCTCTGGTCTAGGCTGTATTTCTTTAAGCAGTGCGTTAAACTTCATAGAAATTTAGTAGAAAACAAAAGAGAACATGAGGTGGTTTTCTTGGCTGTTACTGAAATAAAATGCATTTAATGTGCATAACATACACAGGTTGTATAATCTTAATAGCACCTAATTCTAAGCTCTCTGCAACTTGTCACCAATATCCCATATTTACACAATTCATCAACCATTTTGTAAAACAAGGACATTTCTAAGTATTGTTGTATATGATTGAACAATGCTTATAAATGCAAAATGTTATTGCTTCAGAAAAGGTATTACATTATTGGCGAGTTATCCACTTTTATTATTGACTTTTATTACATTAATAATGGAAAACTATTACATTATTGGCTGATATTACATTTTTTTCTTCTACACATACCTTACAACCTGACTAGAATGAGTGGTTAGAATTATTAATATATTGGCCTATTATATTATATTAAAATGCTTAAAACATACATCATCCAAATAACGCATGAGAAGTATGATAAATTAGATTTGGTGCTGTCCTAAATGACAGCACTGTATTTCCCAGATCACCGCATCACTTGCTCTGCCCATCTAATCTGGACTTACCAAGTACACTGACTAGGTACACTTACCAGGCTCCAGTACATTCAAGATTCACTTCTTTATTGTAATTATACATGACAGAACAGCAAGATGAGAATAATAACTCCATAGGCATTGCAAAGAAAACACAAGTCAAGACGTGTAGCCTTTATTCAAAACAGAAAAATAGTCAGTGGGTAAGGCTGGTAAGTAAACTTCCTTGGTCCCCAAGTTTATCTAACACACACAATATAATACAAAATAGAGTGCATCCAGGTTCAGACCCCACATTTTGTTATGCTGCAGCTTTATTTATTTTTATTTCATTTAATTTTCTTATCAATCAATACTCCAAAATGTCAAAGAGAAAACAGGATTTTAAACATTTTTCATATTTGATTCATACACGTGTGATATACAAACCCTTTCCAAAAAATTAGAATACCATGGAAAAGTTTATTTATTTCCATAATTCCATTCAAAACATTAAACTTTCATAGATTATAGATTGAGGGCCCACAACTTAAACGATTTCAAGTACTTAGTTGTTTATCTGTTCCAGCTCATAAAACCCACGAAAACATCCATCCATCCATCCATTATCTCCCGCTTATCCGAGGTCGGGTCTCAGCAGGGAAACCCAGACTTCCCTCTCCCCGGCCACTTCATCCAGCTCCTCTGGAGGAATCCCGAGGCGTTCCCAGGCCAGCCAAGAGACATAGTCCCTCCAGCGTGTCCTGGGTCTTCCCCGGGGCCTCCT
>JAOYFF010000015.1:21137510-21155369 GCA_025773925.1 Cryptomyrus ogoouensis | reverse complement strand
TTACAGGGCATGAATGTTTTAAACTGAGTGTCACACACAACTCATCTACTAAACTCAAAGCACCTGCACAGGTTTTCTCATAAGAGCATCATTGATATTTTCCATGATATTCTAATTTTTTGGAAAGGGTCTGTATATGGTCTCACAAGATACTGGTGGTCACATCTATATATGGCCACAGGTGGATTCTCTATGTACTCTAGGTGCAAAATACTAAATGTATATTATCAATGTAAAACAAAAAAAAGTAACATGTATTCTTACAAGACTTCTTCATATGGGAATATCTACAAAATTGCACACTTTGGGTTAAAACATACCCACCTCTGATATCAAGTCCTCCCCCCATTCTGGATACAGATAATTTTCTTTTGATTGAACAAATACAGATACAGTACAGATGATCCCCCCTAGTAGCGAGCCCTATGGAGCATGAGGATGACGCCATTGTGCACGTGCTCATTCACGAGTGGACAGTAGTGCTTCAGTAACAGCCTCTCTGAAGTCTTCATAAAAAGAGATCTATTAGCTTTTGACCCGGGGTGGAACTTTTTCTGCTAGTCATCTGAGCTAGTTAAGGGAAAATGTAGTTTTACATGCAATTTCTTTACTAGCCAGTGAGCTAGTGCTCAGTTTTTTGCACGTACTTTTCGTCTAAATTACTCACATCAGGTGGGTGAACTTAATTTCCAGCCCTGCCTGTGATCCAACATGTCACTGTGGTGTAATTTCTTAGGCACACAGACCATATAAGATGTTTTACAGAGCACAGGTACTACCTATGCAATTAAAGAGAGGGTGAACAGTTACTGGAAGATTCCAACAGCTGATTGCTGTACGAACCTATAGGCTTTATCTCTGCAGCCCTGCCTGTGTGGAATTTCCCTTAGCTCTCTCCATACCTTGGGATGCCACCAGGCAGATAAGTCAAAAACTTGCTTAAAAAGTTTTCTCCCCTCATGAACGTAGTCTACTACTTTTTTTGTTTTTTAATTTTCTTCTTTATTTAAAACAATTCTATAAGCAAGCAAATATGACTACCAATTAATATTCTGTAAATGTTACTATTATTAATAGCATGGACCGAAACTTTAAGGTTTGTTTTTACTTCATGCGGGCGTGGCAGCGAAACTGCGTGGTGATCGTGCAAAATTTTCATGATGGGGCCAGCCTTGGATGCCACGGAACACTCAAAAAATGATATGGATGTGGAGGATCCGCTCCGTGAAGTAAGAGAACCTCGATCATTCATTGGCCAGGAGAAAAGTAGCAATTCTGACATACACGCGAAACATTTGTGAGGATTGAAAAGCTGATGTCATGATTACATGAACTTGTGAACATGTTACTTTTATATCTCTTATGTATACAATCTCTTCATGGTGGGGGTCAACACAAAAAAAATGGTACAATATTTAAAACAATTTTGAAGTGTAGTAGTTTGTAATGGTGCGCCAGCTTCACGTGAGTAAAAACTAGCCCTTGCAATGCTAATAAAATAATAATGTAATCAACTGCATAATGCAAACAAGCTTATATGCTACAGTGTAAGCTGTGATGTATTATTCCAAACCAAATGTTAGTTACTGCCACTAAAAACCCACACATCTATTAAACAATGATTACCAATTTGGCAACGGTACTGGTCAAGTAGTTCCATTGAGAACCACTGACCTATTGGATGCAGTACATTTATTAAGTGTATGTATGTGTATGATAATACAGGACAAATCAGAGTTCAAAACACAGCGTTTCATGATCCACCCAGAAACACGCAATGCATTCAGTGTTGTTCAGTTGAAGCACATCAAGATGGGGGTATCTGTCTGTTCCACTCTCACAGGAGTGTAAGTACATGTGGTGTGGCTTAGGACTGCAAGTTGCAAGTACACACTACTTCTGTTGCACATATTTTTGTTTAAATTCATTTTAGTTGAAACAATCACTTTTTTAATCCCCGAGACATTTGATTTGCTTCCTATGGGAACTGTATCCTGCCTAATTATATTTATATATACTATTACATTTCTATATACTACATACAATATACTATTATACTACATACAATATACTATTATACTACATACAATATACTATTATTGTTATATCATTATATGAATTATTCATATGCATTTTGAATTGTGAACCATTATTTGTAAATGTGTAACGAATGTAAAAAGAAAAAGTTTTGTCTTGTTCCAGTTTCAGCTTTTTGAACACTGCACACTGGCATTTGGCCATGCAGCAAGGCATGATTTAATATGGCTCTCCAGAGCATGTAGTGAAAGACAGAGCTGTCACCACAATCATATGCCTGGTTTTCTGTCCTTTCTTCCTCAAGCTTACCTGCCCTGCAGACACCTCCAGTACTGCTTCTGCCCTTCTCACTCCCTGTTTCCTTCATTTATCACAGTATTCCCCCCATGGTCGCCCCCAACCCGATTCACACCTACAAAAAAAGTCTCTGAGACTGCCAGCTCCCTTTCTAGATTGTCTATCTCTGTTGAGAAGGGGGTTGATTCTCCCATGAGCGCAAGTCAAAAAAGCATAAAGCTGCAAATTTCTTACTTAAGTGTACAGTCCCATCAACTAGATTAGATTAGATTGACTTTATTCATCCCAGAGGGAAATTAAGTCTGGGGTTTTCACACTGTTAGACACATTGCCCGGAGAAACAGCAGAATATGGGTGTGTTGCATGTAAATGACCATTAAGCCATTTTGCCACTGATTTAAGTGCACTTAAAGAGTGGTTTATCTCATTAGTGTCATCCAGGTTCCCCATCAATGCAGGACAACTGGTTTCTGGTAGTCTCTGACCGAGATATACAGTGCATTTAATAGTGAGGCCTGTTTTGCTTGAGCCCTGCACACAGGGTTAGTACACAATACTAACATGAAAGAACAACGGCCTCACTACCAGTGTGAAGCTGTTGATATGCAGATTCTAGTACCACAGTCATGATGTGTGGAATGGACGTTATATTACAAATAAGAACCATGCATTATTGCTTCCAGACACAAGGCTACTATTTTACAGGAAAAACATTTTCATGAACTGAAATAAAATACAATATAATACTAAAATAAAATTAAAAACTACATTGAAACAGTAACAATAAATATTGCTTCTGAAACTAACTGAAATAACAAAACAAACATCAAATACTTTTCATTAGTATTTCTAAATACTATTTAGGTAAAGTAATGAATTGTTCATTTCTGAGCCACTTCCATGCAATGCAATTGAACTATACAAACAGACAATGGTAAGACACATATTGTGGAAGTTAGCTGAGTCCTGCAACTTTTCATCTATCCCTAGAAATAAAATGAGCAAAACGTGAACTAAAATTAAAATGTAACTAAATAGATCATACAATCATAAATATTTGCACATTGAATCCCTAAATTAATGTACAATTAACCCTTGTATTGTTGTTATTGTTAATGTTAATGGTTGTGTTTCCCTATTGTTGCGCCTGTGTTTGCCTGTGTCTTGTGCATACCCGGTCCAATCCTTGCATGTATTTAGCATGTGTAAATTTTCCACCGTGTGTGCATCTTGCAGTTCGGCGTCTGACAACCTTGTGTTTCCTGTCTGTGTATTTGGGTTTGGTGCTCGTTGTGTGCCTGTTGTGGTCCTTATATTTACAAATGCATGCGGGGCATGCTGGGACATGCGCCCCGGCGGTGCTGCATTAGTTGATGCAGGGATGGCAAGGATAGATCTTGCAATGTGAGCAATGTTGGGGAAGAAAGGAGCATGCTCTTTCCACCATAACAGTACGTCAAAAGAGTCCTCCTTTGGTGTTTTATAATCAATCTATGCAGCCTCTTTGTCCTGATACTGTGGAGCCTTGTCACTAGAGTTTTCTACATCCATGTTTAAAATATGTGCAGCACTGCACAGCCTTTTAGCAGTACAAAGGGCCACAAGTATATTTGACCCCCCCGTCTGTCACAGTTTTGAGAAGTATTCATTAATGTTGAATGTATGTAATGCACTGATGATGGCTAGCTTTATTATCTGTCGTTTTATGCATTGAACAGTCCCACTGTGACACAGAGTGCACAGAGTTCAATTAACTCCCACTTGTGGTTGATATAATGCAAAGTAATATAGATATAGTCAGTTTTTCTAAAAATGTCCATCCACACATCCAGGGTAACTGCTCCATTGCTTTCCTCAAGCTGCATTTTCAGTTCTGGGATGACTTTTTGAAGAACCTCCTCCAAATATTTGGTAAATACACGAGAAACTGGTGTAGGATCAGGGAGGAGCAGTGTAGCATCCACAAGGGCAGCTTGAGCACCGACGTCAATTAACCCTTGTGCTAATGCAAAAAACCCATCGCCATGTACTGTCTCGAAAGATCTACTATCATTACACACAGAAAGTTTGGCTGTAGTATCCTTATCCTATCACCTGGGCAGCTTTAGCTGTGTGGTTCTTGTAAGATGCCATTCCATAGCACCACTTCTGGGTTTTGAAATAGCACAGATATCAATATTCTTTCTTAGCAAAAACATCCTACATTTTAAGTTGTTACACATTAAAACTTTCAGACATTTTTGACATGCAGCAAATCCATTTACTATGTTGTTTTCTAAAATCACTCTAAATTCCTCCCAAATAGCAGACTTTATTTTACATGACGGGTTTTCTGTAGCTTGCCAGTCTCCACCAGCCAGTCCTTTTCTCAGTTCATCACTGGCCATTTAACCGGCTGCAGTTAATTGGATCATATGATTTAAAGCAGTGGATTCTGGGAGGATGAAAATGTAATTTAAAAAATCCATCAATTTCATCAATTTTATCTATTTTAAATGTAGTTACAGATTGTGGATATGTGTTTTGCATTTTCAAAAAAATATCTAGACTTTCTAGACTTCCTCAGCCAACACTTTCTTTAAAATCTGCTAGCCATATTTGTTTTCAGTCTGTTCAGAGAGGATAAAAAGGTATTCATACACAGTCTTCAGTCCAATCTCCTTTCTGGCTTTCTGCTACTGTTCCCAAGACATGTTTACATCACTGAATGGAGCGACAGCATTGTCTAAAGATTCAAGTGATATGTACCCTCATGTGTGGCTGTCCCTTGTGGTTACTGGCCCCTGTAACGAACCAGGCTTAAGGCTCTGGCAGGTCATCATGAAGGACCCAAAGAACTCCTCTGGTCAGTGTCCATGACATCACCATCAGACAGCGATTGATAAGAAGTGGTTTGTATGGCAGAGCGAGGAGAGGTCGAAACCGCTGCCCATTAAGAAGAACAAAGACAAACAAACTATCAAACAAACAGTGTGGTTCATTATTTTCTCTATCTATATATTTTATATTACAACCTGGATCATTTAAATTTAATGCTTTATATTTTCTTTAATGTAACATGCCATGTACCCAAAATAATGGATTATGAAATTATGAAAAATGAATTATCAAAGTGCAGGTATTCACTATGTTTTATATAGAAGCAATAACCATGTCATTGAAATCATGTAAAAAAATCTGGTAAAAATCCACAAAGGACAGGTATGGCACTCTTCTCTGCACTCAATGTGGCATCACTTCACAAAACATCAACAACAGCTTCATAGCAACAATGGACCATTTTCCACAGAAAAACAAGGCATCACTTTCGCTGTCAAGAACCTTTGTTTTGTTCCATCAGAAGAGCCCTTGTCAAAGAGATATAATGTTATTATTCTTATGGGGCTTCCACTACATTTAGTTTTTCCAGTGACACTTTGCAGAGTGTCATTTAGGGGTAAAAAGAAAACAAACACTGATACATAATAGAAGAGTATAACTTTTGCTTGCACACTATTTATGTAAAACTGTATGTGTGATGGCAGTGTACATTTCAAATTCAACACTCCAGCAGTGCAGATTGTCAGCAGCATCAGGATCCTGGGCGTCCAACTCTCATGGTCTCTCGACACCAGCGGCATCCTCATGAAGACGGTTCATGCTGGGAAGGCTAAAGCCTCAGTGTGGGAACTAAGATCCTAACAAACTTTTACCACTGCACAACTGAGAGCATCCTGACGAGAAGGCTAACCTGACAGCTGAGCTGCTACAAAGGGCTGTCAGGACCGTGTCCTCTGATCCATTTACACCACAGGCTGTCAGAGGACGGCGGAAAGCATCATCAAAGATGCCAGGCAGGCCACTCGTGGCCTCTTCACACCACTAGCCTCAAGGAACGCTATAGGTGCATTGTCACCCTCTTGACATTTAAATATTCCCCCAACATCGTAAAATTTGCCTAAATGTATTGCAGTTTACTATAAAACTGCACTATATTGCATTTACCTTACACATTTTCCTTGAAATATTATTTGTATTTTTTATTGCATTAATACTAATTTATTACTTTCAGTGTGTCAGTGCACTGTATTGCCTTGATTTTGCACCCACCAACAATACCTTACAATAGGAAGTATTCTCTAACTCAACCATTTCATTGTATTCTCTGAATAGATTTGGGAATAGAGCTTGAAACATGCATTGCCTACACTTTGTATGTGTGATGCACACACTACACTGTATTTGTGGTGTACACAACACACTGTGTGACTGGTATAAGCCATTTAAACTTTGACATGAAAATGACCATTAGTTTGCCAAAAAATGTATAGCTTAACAATTTTATTTAACCTAATTTCTAATAATTTTAGTCCTCCCATTTTAATTCTTAATTATGTTTAAAGAGAAAAATATGAAAAATAAGTTCTGCTTTATTTAATAGTGTGAACGTATTGTACTTACACTGTGGTTCAGTGCCTGCATTTTTCAGTGACCATATGATCAGAATTCTTTTAATTCTCACAGGATCTCTTTGAGCACACCATTCCTACCAAATAAAATAATAATACTGGTAAAATTCAGTAATTTAAGATGTACATTGACCAGCCTGTGCTTAAAAAAAACTAATCAAATCCTGCAAAAGAGACATAGGCTAGTTTATAGATGCTAATATTCGTGGGAAGTGTAAGTTTAGTCCAGAAATCCAAAAACCCAAAGACTACATTCAAAGCCACTGATTAATGTGGGACCTGTATTTACACCTGAAACAATGACACAAGGAACAGTATTGCCAATACTTCACAATGCTTTTCTTAAGCCAGGAGACAGAGGCTGGACTCTATGAGTTTATGGGTTAAAAACAATTAAATTCATAGTACTACTTTGCAGTTGTGCTATTTCTGATGATATTATATAATTTGGTGTTGTGTGGGATATCTCAAGACATTAGGAGTTTGGAGGCCACTGCTTTTTTGGGAATTCCTTTCTTAGGTAGGGAGGGAACACAACAGCAGAAAGCCTTCTGGATTAACAAATGGAAAATGGCTGTGCTCACGAACCCAGACACACCAAAATTAAACAACAGACTGGCATGTAAGTGGAAAAAGTTACATAATACCTGTGACAGCTGGGTGACCTATCACCTGATATATGGATTAATGCACCCTCAACCAGATTAAACAAGCATCTATCCTGAGCACTGAGGTAATAAGGAACCCTAGGAAGGAGACAGCTGTGACATGAGATGATGTCTGAGCTCATATAGGGCTTGCCTGCCAGCTATCCAGCTGACAAAAATAAATATAGACACTTATCAAACTGGTCAAGAGGATAGTGTGAAATCGTATAATGAGGTGGTCACTTAGTTGGTCAACAGGCACATATGTTAAATACTTATGTTATTATGGGTCCTACCTATCTAGTTATTTGTCATTGAAGAAATATTTTATGTGAAGGTCATTTATCCATTTTATCTTTATTCCAGTGTTAATAAATTGTTCATAATTTGAGTAACAGATGTTTTGCTTTACTGATGCCCAAAGCACTTTGTCCATTAACTTGACTGTTGTGCATATTGTGGTCATCATTCAAATGGAATCAG
Source organism: Cryptomyrus ogoouensis (assembly GCA_025773925.1). Classification (NCBI taxonomy): domain Eukaryota; kingdom Metazoa; phylum Chordata; class Actinopteri; order Osteoglossiformes; family Mormyridae; genus Cryptomyrus; species Cryptomyrus ogoouensis. The sequence goes on along the minus strand of JAOYFF010000015.1, from coordinate 21,147,457 downwards.
ATTAAATTGGTTAATTCCATTTCCTCACTAAGAATTCCGCTGCAATGTGTGGGAAAATTTATAACCTTATAACTGCCTTGTATTAGGTTCACTTATACAGCCTGGTGTGCTTCTGTGGCTTAGGCATCCTTAGAACTGCATAGTGCTGATAATGCTTTTGGGCTCTTCAGCACGACCCTTAACCCAAGAAGGTACAGTGATGTACTGGATACATGACCGATTACATTTATTTAGCGGATACTCTTATCCAAAGCAACATACAGTTAAACACACAGGGTCAGCCAGTTCCTGTCCCAATCGGGGTTACAGGCCTTGTTCAAGGTCCCAATAGGGAAATCAGTCTGCAAACCCTGGGATTGGAACCAACAATCTTCTGATCATGTATGGGGTGTCTTAGCCTGCTGTGACACAGATCATCAATTAGCTGGCATGCATGTATGTCTGTCTCATAGGAGACCAAGTTGCAGATATTTGAGAAAAGAATCCCCATCTACAGATAAAGGTATATTAACTAGTCAATATTTGAAAGCATTGTCACAATAATGAGTTAAGGTTGGAAAGTGCGTCTCCTCCTGTACTTATTTAAAATGAAGAATATCTAGTACAGTTCTAATGAGATAATATTCAAAACATGCACATATACAGCAATGCTAAAATATGTAAACATTTAATAAAAGTGCTTTATAGCACAATGATTTTCAGAGCCATACGCTTTTCAGTCGTGGCACTCCCACACAAAGGATTTGTCTGTTCCCAGTTCACAGTCCTTGCTTTGCCCATCAAAGGGATACCTGCTGTTCCTCCTATTTTATTTGTGCTTTACAGGCTCTCTCCAGAGGGCCTTCCCATTCTTATGTACTCGAAAGACAAAGCGGGCATATTTTATCACCATAAGTGGAATATGAAGGAGCCTATTCAGTGCTGGATAAAAACGTAGCTACACAGTATAACTCAGAGACTCCTGAAACACAAGAATGGCTCTGAACATGGCCTGTAAAGCTTACGAAACTAAAGGCATCTGATCATAATATAAATGTAAGAATTACAGGACAGGCCTGTTGCTCAGTGCATTAGGGAACTGTTTCTGGAAGGTGGGTTCAAATCCTGTAGTTGGTAGAGTGTTCATTTAACCGCAAGGTCCTTAACCATAACTGTTTCAGAGCTGCTGGATCCTGGTTGATTCTGCACTCTGGGCCCAAAAATTACACTCACCTCTATGTGCAAGTGTATCTGTGTCTAAGATGTTGAGGACTGCCGAATTTTCTCAAAGAAATTAATAAACTACAGTCACCCCTCCAGATTTGTGAATTTGACATTTTTGGTGTTGGTTATTCACAAGTTGGCCATGAAGGATTTAATTGGAATATTTTTGGAGCTTGCCAAAAGATCTGCAGAAACTCACAGGCATTGTGTAAACAAAAAAATATATAAACAATACTGAAAGTGATTTGGACCAGATAAAATCATATAATATATCAATATTTGTGTTATTGAATATTTGTTAGTGTAAGTGCTATATCTTAAATATTAATAGCTATTATTGGTTTTTAGAAAAAAGCCGTGTGGCCTACACATCTTAGTTTCGCAACCAGCTTCACTCTCGTTAGCTCTATCTGAAACCGGAATTTCACCTTTCTCGTTGTAACTTACATTTTTTCATGCCTTTTTAGAATTAGACCCAAGTATTATTAATAAATTTTCAGGGAATCTTCTGCCCCTAACCCCTCACAAATATGAAGGGGTGATGTGACTGTACTTCTTGACCATCTTCATAATGTTTTTTTTTTCAGAATAAAAATTATTACTTGGTATTTTACTTACCTGATACTTTATTTTACTTTTTTTTTTTTACCAATCATAAAGATGCTTCCAGCCAGTCATATTGGAGAAGAAGTGATCTTGTTCTATAATCTAAAGGCAGCCATTCATTGGATCTCTCATTTCAGTGTCAGTTGTGTAGAGCTTCATGCCTTCATTGATACTGAATACACAAAAGAAATTGTTGACAATTTGAGAATCATGCAGCTGAGAAAAAGAACCAATACATCAAAGCTGAGCAAATTCATCTCACTCCTATTCAGCATTTCATTACCAAATATGATACTACAGTATATTTATATATGCTGTATACATGGAAGGAACTTTTATTCTGTGCCTTTGAATATGTTCTAGTTTTCAGTGCATCCCTCTTACATCTTTACATTTAACAAATTTTGCAGACACTTTTGACCAAAGAGATTACAAGTGATGTAAATAGGACATTACAAACCTACATGCTGTCAAGCAGTCAGTTTGGCATAGGTGCAGCTTCCAATGAATCCCCAGGTACAAGTGAAAGCAGTATTGTCACAGGAGCTGTGTGACAATTTTTAACTGAGCAAGAACTTAATAAGACTATTGAAGGACCAGAAGTGCAACATAACATTCAGGGAATGTAAAGAAGCATCAAGCTAGTAGAGAAATTTGTGGAACAGATGGGTCTTCCACTATTGGGTAGCGCTGTCTGGAGTGACTCTTCTCACATGGTGGAGGGAGCTCCAAGCAGGGTTGGTTTGCTGTCCAAAGGAGAGGGGTGGGGGTGTTGACGAATAAATCTTGACAAGCATTTTGAGGGAGACGAGTTACTGTTCATTGATGGACCTGTACGAAGGACTTAAATTTGATGCTAGCACCAATAGGGAGTCAATGAAGAGAGACAAGGAGGGGTGTCAAATGAGGTCTAGTAGGATCAGGACAGATGAGCAGGATGCAGCTCTTATCTTGTGAGTGGCTGTCGTGGTGGAGATCTGCTCTTGGTAGTAGGCGGTCTTGGCATCAGAGATCGAAGCAGAGAATGATGATAGAACTGATTGGTACTCAACCAGGTCCATGAGAGTTATAGTACCATTTCCTTTTGGCCTTCCTGAGCTTAGGCAATTGGGCCAAGATTTGGCTGGAGAGCTAGGGATGAAAGGGTTGTGAGCATGCTGGTCTGGAAGAGAGTGGACAGAATATATCAAGACTTGAGGTAACCATAGTGCAGTATGTATTGCAGAATGCATTAGCATCGAGAGAAAAAATCCTCAGACGACTGCAGGGCAGATCAGACTGAGGCAAAGAAGGTGAGGTGAAAAAAGAGCAAAGGTTTATTAGATACACTTTCTGTTTAACACAAGCAGCATGCTCCTCCAAACAGCAAATCGTGTGGCTGGAACTGAATCATGGTGTCCTGGTGGAGCACATATATATTATACCTCAGAATCCTCTACTTTCAGATATTTACTTGTTAATGTTTCAAATACGATATAGCCTCCTTTCAGCCCCAGCTCCAAAGTACAGTATCAGACATTCCACAGCCTCATTATCCACCATAACATTTCTTGACCAGCTCCCACAGTCCTTCAACCTTACATCTGAAGTGATGAAAATGAACTTGAACGGGTAACTGTGAACATGGAGAATTCTTTTCACAGCATTCTTGGTGTTGTAGCTCCACTTAAGAAAATAAAGCATAGAGATATAGGAAACCTGCTCTCTAGTACTCTAATCATAATTATGAACTTAAACAGGCTTCACACAAACTAGAGCGCAAACGGTGCTTAACCACACTGAATAGGAGCCTATCTAAGTATAGACAAGGACTAATGACTGCTAGGTGTGTATCTCCCCAGACTAATAGAAAAGAACAAAAACAATCCTGAATTTGAATCTGTGTCTAGATTAACAAAGAATTCTTTAATGTTATACTAACAAGTCCCTGAAGCTCATAGGAGTGATGACTTTATTATAATTTTTAATGGTAAAATAACTTTTAAAATAGCTGTTATTAGACCTTTTCTCAAGAAACCAAATCTTGAACCTAGTGACTCAGGAAATTATAGACCTATTTCAAATCTTCCTTTTATTTCAAAGAAAAAAATGTTCATGAGCTGTTTTCCTTCCTACAGAAAAATAATGCTAATGAATTATATGTCTGGCTTCAGACATAACTTTACCACAGAAACAGCCCTAATAAAAGTAATGATTGATTTTCTTATGACTTATGATTATGGTTGTGTATCTTTGTTGGTGTTACTAGATCTAACTGCAGAATTCAATACTGAGTACCTTATTATTGTCTTGGACTGGCTAGAACCTATGGTTGGCATTAAGGGGATAACTCTCTCTTGGTTTCACTCATATTTTACTGGTCATTATCAGTTTGTCCATGTGAACAATGAATCTTCCAAGCCCACTGAAGTCAAATATGGTGTCCCACAGGGACCAGTGCTGGGCCCACCACTGTTCACTTTATACAGTTATGGTCAGAAGTTTACATACACTCATCAGGGGCATGAATGTCATATTAATTTTGTGCTTTTAATGATTTATTTGAACCGTTCTTTTTCTAGGGTGCAATGATTATACAACATACATCTCCAATGATTTTTAAAAACAAGAATTGGGTGCACGAGTTTGAATTTATTTTGGATTTTCTGCAATCAAAATTATACATACAGGCTCAAATACATACATTCACCTAAATCTTTTAATAAGTGGTGCTGATGGTTCTAGAATGTCTTTTGACAAGGCCAAGATCTATTAACTTCTCGTTAGTGATCATGATTGACTGCAGCTGGCAGTTTCTCTTTACCACCATAAAAAGGATTTCTTTGTCAGCACTCATTAGATTGACCAATGCTCAGAAAAATGGGAAAGTCCAAGGAACTCAGTGAAGATTTAAGAAGGAGAATTGTAGATTTACACAAGTTGGGAAAGTATTTTGGAGCCATTTCTAAACAACTGCAGATTACAAGATCATCAGTTCTAACAATTGTACGTAAGTACAAGTTATTTGGATGTGTCACCAAGGTCTGGAAGAAAACCCAAACTGTCTCCCTCAGATGAAAGGAAATTGGTTATGATGTTCAGGAACAACCCAGGAACCACCAAGGCTCAACCCTGGAATGATCTGGAAACTGCTGGAACGCCAGTGTGACTGTCTGCAGTGAGTTTTACATCGCCATGGACTGAGAGGGTGCCGACCAAGAAAGAAGCTCCTGCTCCAAAATCAACACCTTCAAACTCAACTGAAATTTGCAGCTGCCCACGTGGACAAGCTAAATGCCTTCTGGAGAAAAGTTTTATGGTCAGAAAAGACAATAAAAACAAAAACAATGACAAGAGTTATGCTTGGAGGAGTGAAGGTGAGGCTATAAAATGTAAGAATACTGTACCAACTGTCAAGCATAGTGGTGGTAGCATCATGCTCTAGGGCAGTTTCGCTGCCAGTGGCAGAGCATGTGAGCGGAGCGGAGCGTGAGCGAGGAGCAGAGCGGGCGGAATTTGCTCAGAGCACAGATCGGTTTTTTAATTAAGGCTGGAGCGATAGCTCTGTCTCGCTCCAATTTCGCTCCGATACCACTCACACTACGATTCTGAGGCGTGCCCAAATCTACCCAGAATTCATCTGTACAATTATCAAGACTGTTACACAAATTGGCCGAGATGGAATTCGCAAAGTATTTCACAAAGGAAACTGATAAATCATACAAGTGTACTATTCTTATCAAACGTATAGATGACAATAATGTAGAGCAAGAACAACAATGTGGTGACTACAAACTGTTTCCGTGAGTAAAGATTCACTTTGGAATCACTTTTCTCAGAAACATGAGAGTGTGCCACGCGAACAGGCCGAAGCCAGAGCAAAACGTGAGCAAGTTTTATATGGTTGTAGCATATCAAGTGTATAAAGTAAATTAAAGTATAAAATCCTATAAAGTAAATATTGGTAATCAAATAAATTCGTTTTGTCATTCAAAGTAGGTCTAACAGGATTTTTTTAATTTCACGTAACGCTGTCAGTGAAATTTTATTTTATAAAGACGCAGCAGCAGCATCAGCAGAAATAAATTGAGGAATTTAAAATGTGGATGCTTAGCCTGTATATTATTTAGGCTATTAAGCCCACTGATTCCTTTATGTTTAAGCCTATTTTTGTGTGGAATGTCATTGCCAAACCTGTCTGTTGTTGCCTATATGTTGCTTAAAAATAAATATTTTCTGAGTTGCCATTGCTCATATTTCTTTATGATATAAGGCTTCGGTTTAAGGTGACGTTTGTTAGGCATGCAGATTATTTGTCCCTTGCTCGTGGAGCGTTTTGACTGGAACGGGAGGAAATTTTAGTGGAGCGAGGAGCGGTGTTGAGCGGAGCGGCTTAGTGCGAATTAGAGCGGAGGAGCGGGTGGAGCCAACAGCCTCGTGAGCGAGGAGCGGAAATTCTCACCGCTCCACTCTGCTCACATGCTCTGGCCCAGAGGTCTCCAACTCCGGTCCTGGAGAGCTACTATACAGTAGGTTTTCTGTCCCACTTGGCTTCTGATGAGCCACACCTGTTCCTGGTATTTACCTGAGAACAGGTGTGGCTCATCAGAAGTCGGGTATGATGGAAAACCTACTGGACAGTAGCTCTCCAGGACCGGAGTTGGAGACCCCTGCTCTGGCCAGTGGTACTGGTGCGTTGCACAAAGTGAATGGTATAATGAAGGAGGAGGACTACCTCCAAATTCTTCAACTTCATCTCAAATCAATACTACACAGTTGAAACTTGGACACAATTCGGTGTTCCAACAGGACAATGATCCCAATCACACATCAAAACTGGTTTTGGAATGGATAAATCAGGCTAACATTAAGCTTCTGGAATGGCCTTCGCAAAGCCCCGACCTCAACCCTATTGAAAATTTGTGGACTATGCTTAAAAGCCAGGTTTATGCCAGGAAACCAACCAATTTATATGAACTTTACCAATTCTGCCAAAAAGAGTGGTCAAATATCCAGGCATAAATATGCCAGAAGGTTGTTGATGGCAAGAAAATGGGTCTGATCGAAGTACAACTTGCTATGGGACATTTACCCAAATATTAGAGGGGGTGTATCTATAGATTTGAGCCTTTATGTATAATTTTGACCCTGTGTATTGTAGATAATGCAAAATATAGTCAAACTTGTGCACCTAATTCTTGTTTTTAAAAATCATTGAAGATGCATGATGTATAATCATTCTACCAAAAAGAATGGTTCAAATAAATCATTAAAAAAAATAATATGACATTCATGCCCCTGATGAGTGTATGTAAACTTCTGAGCACAGCTGTATATGCTGCCATTTGGTAACATTATTAGAAATCATAGTGATAGTGTTGGTTTCCATTATCATGCTGATTGTGCACAGTTAATAATGTGTGTGTGTGTGTACACCAAGAGATCAAGATTCTTTATTCGTCACATACATAGTTATAACAAGTACAATATGTAGCGAAATGAACCCTGACCGATCCAAAGAGTAAACAAGAATTAAAAGTTATAATTTTCAATAGTTAAAAATATAAAAAAGTGCAGACAATATATAAGAATGAATTTAACAATATATACATACAATAGAATGAAATAGAAAATAGAAGAAAAAGAGGAATCTTAGATTGCACTATGAACAACTGACTGTACATTGACTGTAAATGTGCGTTTCACAGTTGACAGCAGTAGACAGCAGCATATCTAAGGTGCAGTGTGCATGGGTTGCATTAAAAGGGCATCTTCAGCACACAAGTGTAAAGTGGCAAGTGGTGACAGATGAAATGATTGTTGTGCAATATACAGTGAACAAAAATAAGAAATATATTTAAAGTGCAGTGTGCATTGACCTAGGAGAGTAGACACAGTTGTGTATATAATGGCAGTTTATGCATCCACTGTATAATTTTTAAGAGGTAGTGGTGTCATGTCCTGGTTGAGAAGTTTTACGGCATGAAAATAGAAGCTCCTCCTGAGTCTCTCCGTTTTTGCCATAATGTTCCTAAAGCGTTTGCTGGATTTTAGCAGCTCAAAAAGACAGTTACTGGGGTGAAACGAGTCTTTGATGATCCTAATTGCTCTGCTCCAGCATCTCCTAGTGTACATGTCCTGCAGAGACGGACATGTACTCTAGGAGATGCCGGAGCAGAGCAACCAGGAAATGCATCCCAGCTCTCTGGGTTAGAGAACTGTCTGCTAGTCATCTGGTGTTAGATGGCAAAAACACAGTACTGCAAGCTGGTCCTAAGGCTGAAAACAAGTTTGACAAACTCAACCTTGGTGGTCTTCCCGACTCAGCTTAACACATTGGTCAGAGATCTTGGTGTCCTAGTTGATTTAGATCTATGTCTCATTTTTACATAAGCAGTATTACTAGAGCTGCGTTCAGCCATCAGTGCCATTGGCTTTGGATGAACTGAACTGTCAGTGCTATCACTCTAGTTTAACACTTCCTTGTGGAATTGTAGTGCTGATGTTCAGGGACTCCCCATGTCTGCATTCCCACTTACCTCTCCCTCCTACATTTATACCATAGCCATAAATGCCGGAGTTTACATATTGCACTTACCTACCTGTTTGCACTGCCTCTAGTCTCCCCTGCTTTTGTTAATGCACTTTTTATTTCCCCTACCTCTCCTGACGTGTGCTGCCTGGAGACCCAAAAATTCAAAATATTCTGCCTACCCTGCTGCTTGTGACGCCTCTCCTACCTGTGATGTCCTTCCAGCCTACGCACCATTGTCCCTGTGCTGTCTCTACTTCCTTCCCTGCTGCTATACCGCTATTCATCCTGCCATCAGAAGCAGCACCAGCACCTGCATCCAATCACCTGCCTGCTCTCCGCACTGAGACTCAAATCTTAAAATCTGCACTGTTAAAATTAAGATTTTGCCATATTGTTAATTTTACTTCCTCTGCTGGCTCCCCCTTTGCATTTGGTTCCTTCCAAGGTTTCTTCCTCCTAGGGAGTTTTTCCTTGCCACTTTTTCCTTTAGGTTGCTCACTGGGGCTCTGGGAATGGATAATGTAAAGCGCTTTGAAGCAATGTAATGTGAAACTATACTATACAAATAAAATTGAATTGAATTGAAAGTAGACTACTAATCTACCCTTTAAGCTGTTCTGGAAACAAAAATGTGTCCTATCCTGTACTAGTGAGGTGTACTTAATAAAGTTACAATTTTATGTTAACTACATTATCAGCTTTTTATGTTATACTAGTATTGTGGTACTCAGGACACAGACTCAAGTCTGGTCTGGAGCCCACATATGAATGGATTCTTTGTTGTCAGGTACTTGTGTGAAACATTTGCTTAAGGTTTTTAAACATTGGGTACACACCCACACAGATAACTCACGTCCTCATCATGTATGCCAATTTAGCAATCATCCATTTTGCATACACAAACCAATAGTTTCTTTGCAAGATATTTAGTAAAAAGAAGGTACAGACAGGTACAAAATGCTAGTGAACTCAGGCAATACCTAAGCATTGAGCTGAAGTTAGTTTTATCTAGTAATCTAGTTACAGCTATTCACTAACCATCCAACATTTTATAATTACAATTAATTATACTGTATTTTATTAATCCCTGTGTCAGAAATGTTCTTTTTCACATTTCATACAGGTGAGAGTGAAGTTTAGGATCAAATCACAGTCAGTGTTCAGTACCCCTGGACTAGTTATGTTTGAAGGTCTTACGCTATGGCATACATGATATATAGGATATTGAATCGTCTATATGCCACTGACTGGACAAATTAGTTGTTTATTATGTCCAAGGTATGACTCTTGTAGGAATTATTAGCTCAGGTAAATTTTAATATCTCCACCAATATGTTTTGAAATTAATTAAATTTTGATTAATTATTATTTAATGACGATTATTGCCTAATTGTTATGCCAAATGGTTGGTTCCTCCAAACTCAATTGCGATATCCACGTGAGTCTGTTAATGTGAGACTTAAATGGAATTCACTAATCACCAGTATCGCTTAGTAACCTGGGTCAGAATGCTCGTCCACTGAGCTGCATCACCAGGTAATGTAAATGATTGGTAGCGAAGCTCCCCTCACGGCCGATGAGAGAGAGTCTTGCGATATTTCAGGCGAGTTTGAGGTTTCAGAGC
>JAOYFF010000015.1:21116755-21137410 GCA_025773925.1 Cryptomyrus ogoouensis | reverse complement strand
TTTGCCTGCCTTACCTGTAATTAAACCCCGCATTCCCCGATACCCTGACGTCTGCGCCTTTGTCTCCATTCCGTCCCGCTTGGCATGACAATATTATTATAATTAAATGTATTAATGGTTTATTATTAATGATATTAAAATAATTAATGTCTAAATGTATTTTTACTGTCAAAATATATGTATTCAGCTAGTGTAAACATGCACGACGCTATCACAGCAAATGTGAGGCTGAGACTGAAGCGTTACCCTTTGTTTCCGTTGAGAGACGTGCCGCGTAACTAATTTCCCCGCCGTACAAGTGATCTTAGTTCGGCATTCACGGTTTGACTTATGAGCTTCAGATCGAGTTCTAGGTCATTTTTTTCAAACTGGTTGGTTCGACTCGAGTTCTAATGAGTTTGAGTACTGAGGTACCACTGTATTATATTGTGGGGACCAAATGTTCCCCACAACATGATTAAAAACAGTTATTTTCACATTGTGGGGACCAACACATGGTAGGAAAGTGGTGCATTAAGAGACTGCACACCACTATTGTACTGGGCTGTTACTTTTGCAATTGTGGCCTTCTTGTTAGCTTTAATGAGTTTGGCCATTCTCCTCCGACCTCTCTCATTTAAGAGGTGTTTTTGAAGTTGTTCATGTCAAACCTACAAGCAATACTTGTCTCTTTTCTGTTTTAGACTCTAATCATTTGCAGTGATGCCTTGAGCGGAAATTGTTGTTACTGGATGTAACTCATTCAATGTCTTTACATACATAAATTGTTTAGGCCAGTTGTTGTCTTGTTGGGCAATTCCCCTTCAGCAGGATTGCCCTGAGTGAAATAGGATGTATCTTATAAAACACCAACACTCTGAAACTCTGGAAATTCCTTTTAAAGCCTCTCCATTTTGAGGCCTAGTTAATTATAAAGGTAGTGGACAAAGTGGTACTTTATGAGGTTAGCATACTCAACAGAACAGAGCATACAGAACATAATAAATGCTTTAAAGGACTAAAGTCTGTATTAAGTATACACAGTAGATCAAAATAAAGGAATGCAAGTACACAGAAATTTAGTGAAAACTAAATATGTCAAACCATCAACTTTGGTTTGACATATTTATCATCAACAGGGTTATAAGCCCTGCATTGTTGAGATCTGCCCAGCCTCGCTTGTTGCCACCCTGGCTCCTGCTTTGCAATTTCTGGCTCCTGTCCTCCCCGGCTGTCCCCTTGGCTCTACCCAGCCCTACTGGTCCACTGAGACCGAGGGAGGCTCATGTCCTGGGGTCAATGCCCTGCTTCCTGATGTCCAGAGAACCTCCTAGTCTAGCCCTGTTCCCTCCAGCCTTTCTTCAGATTTTGCCCCAATGCCCTGTCCCACCTTTCCTTCTCCCTGGTCTGGGATTATGGTGACCCTTCACTTGTGCACCCTGTTCTGGTGAGTGTTGTGTTAATTGGTTTCGGTGTCTCGATTTCCCTGTCTCATTTTGTTTCTCTCCTGTTAGTCCCTGGTTTTTCGGTGCCCCTTTCGGATTTGTCTGCTGTTTCGTCATGTCTGGTTTATCTAGTGTTCCTTGTCCTGTACGGTGTCCCTTTTTTGTCTCTTGCCCTGCTGTTTTGGTCCCTGTAGGTCCCCTCCTCGGTTTGCCTTGCGTGCCTAGACTGCACACGTTGGAGGGGTACTGTCATGGAGCCACACCTGTTGATCATTTGTCTTCTCTGGTTTCATCCCTTGTGTGATTCACACCAGATGCCTCTCGTTTGCTCCTCATCAGTGCCTCCCACTCCTGTGCTCCCCAGTCCGGTCATTGATGTTGCTCTGGTGTGTGCTTCAGTGGTTTTCCCTATTACTAGTTCCACCTTTTGTTTGACCCCATGTGATCTGCTTTTGTTTCCCTTGTTCCCATTCCTTAATAACCCCCCTTTGGTTTGCCCTCACACCTGTTCCTGTCTCCTTCGTGTTGAGTGTGTGTGTGTGTGTGTGTGTGTGTGTGTATTGTATCGATTAAAGAATACAACAAAGCAGAAATACTGAGGTGCAGAGCTAAAAATAAACAAGCATCCTGTTTCATTATAGCTCTATGATCCATGAACTGTTGATAGAGCTGCAGTTGTTAAAGCAAGCTGATGTAGAGCTCAATCCAGAAGTGGAGGTACTGTGAGTGTTGGCACCCCCGTTGCTAACACTATGATATATATCCCAACCGAGTCCTCTTTCTCAGCCTTTGCTTCATTAGACACCACTCCACCAGCAGATTGGGTACAGGGTCAAGCTATTTTTGCAAGCAATTTTCCTGCTACTTCATGCATATCAAAATTTTTTCCCTCCCCCCTCCCTTTTTGCAACATACAATATAAGTCTTCTGGAACACAACAACATAAAGTACATTGACAATAAGGAGTGAGCTAAACAATCAGCTGAGCTAGGCAAATAAATGTAACTTAAACATTCACTGGTCACAGTGAATGCAGCAAATCTTTTCTTGAATAAATACTTTGTATTACTGTGACTAAACTGATTCTCCTTTTTATACTAAGTGTCTATCGTTAGCATTAGCCAACATTGGCCTCAGAATTGTATTAACTGGTTTGGTGTGTTAGCCGTTCGTCAGTCTTGGCCATTCATTTAACTATTGGCTAATTGCTTAAGGATTGTTGTGCCTAGCTGTTACCCACTGTCATTGTTACTGATTCTTCAATGTCAAACGTTTTACTGTGAGCTGCCCTAAAATTGCCTTTGATAAGACTAAACAATGTTGATGTTGGTCCATAGCCAGACAGAGATGGGAAGGACATGGTTAATCAGGTTAATGCCATGGGCAGGAGAAAAGAACAAACTGTCCTAACCCATTCCATCGTCCAGGGTGCCAGATGAACAGACAGCAATTAGGGAATGTGAGCTTAAGGGGTTCTATAAAACAAGGGTGCAAGATCATCAAATAAGCAGAGACCCTGGGGGGGCACTACCCAGTGCTTGAAGGGCATTAGTGTGAAAAACAGCTGGGATGTCCCATAGAAGAAGAATAGAAAATGAAATTCAGGAAAGCTATTGGGAAGGCATTGGAGAAAGACAACAGCATATTCACACACAACAAAGGAGTTACACTTCAGCACTTCATTGGCATGTCATTTTATTTTACCAGGTTGTTTGATTTAATTGAAAATGAGCACGATCTCCCTTCTCCCACTGTGGAGTTTCATGTCAGAAAAAAAGTGGCGTTTGTCCTTTAGCTGTTACAAACAGCACCATGTAGCTTTGATTAAGTTGAGAGAGGACAAAGACGGGCTGCTGCCATCACTTCACCACACTGATGTACTTCCTCAAGGAAGATCGATGACACAATTTCAGAACATAGGCTCAATTAAGTTTCGCTGCTGGCGTTATGCGTATTGGGGTGAAGAAAATGTATTTTACCTTCTCATGATGTTTCCCAGCCCAACTAATGCATGTAGGTCCCTCTGTTCTTCTGCACATTACCATGAAATGTTTCCATCCTTCAATGATTTTTTAGAACCACTCACCTGATTCACATGCCTCCTTAAATGTTGTGTTTAATACATACAGTACTGAGCAAAACTCTTATGTAATCAAATAAAATGTTTAAAACTATCTGGGTAGTAAGTGTATATTTGTTCAAAAAAGAAAACACAATTTAACGTGAGAACATATACAAAGTATTAGCAACACAATGAAAAATACATGCAAATTACTGATATCTGGTTGGATGACTTGATGAACACTGCTTCAGTTCCCAAACATCTCCTCTTGGACTCCATGTATTTATGTATTTATGACATTTCACAAACAGCTCAGATAATAAATTAACTTAATTAATTCTATAAATGACAGAGGAATTCATTACCCAAAAATGGCATGCTAGGGGTCAACTCAAAAATATACATGGGTGTATTGGACAGTTGCTGCAAATACTGGGGTGGTAAGTGGGTAAGTTGACACACTTTCACAGGCATCATTTATACCAACATGAAGATCATTTAAACATCATTTTTTTTGACTGCTTAAGACTTTTGCACAGTAGTATATTTCCTAAAATTGATATGATCACCATTATTTCACAATGACCATATCAAGGTTCTAGCTCTGTACTACGAGAGGTAATATAGTGACACTCCAGATTTTTTTTTCTGTGAGGGAGGAAATTAGAAGTCTGACTTATTCATTGGCTGAGGAGAAACCCTTATCCGGAAAGACTTACAGCACCCTTAGTGCCAAATAGTGGTGGCAAGAGGATTTGTAACCACCGGTGTCTGCAGTGGTGTAATTTCTGCAAAGATAAACTATTCTAGAATCCCCTGGAAGCGGAGCTGAAACGCTGAAGAAAGAGCAGAAATGGCATGAAGAATGTGAAGAGCTGCCATGATTTTTCACCACTTTATTTTCAGTGAGATGTCCTGCAGATTCAGGATTTCCATTATTCATGCACCTCCTCTTTCTCCTATATGTGTGGCTTTGACATTTTTGTAAAATTATGGCTATACATCTGAGAACATTTTCCAGTATATTTAATACAAAACCAATATTCCATATTGCAATACTCCAATATTTTTTTATTATTATTAATGAGGAAGCATGTCGTTTATTTAGATTTTTAATGACTTGCATTGACCAGTTTCTATAGTATTTTGTTCTTTTCCTGATGATTTTGATTTGATAGAATTTTCAAGGTTTTGAGCACTGGAAATATGTCTGCAATACTGCTTGTCACACAGTAAGAAGGGACTGCTTATTCTGCAGTAATGTCAGACTCAACATTTTCCGGTATGTCTTTTTGGATTTAACTCTCTGTGCTGCAGACAGAGAGGATACACTGAAATTGGTGATGTGTCTTTCTGGTTGAAGGCTTAATTGAAGTAGACATTCTTTCTCCTGGTCAAAGATAATGAACAGCCCACACATTGGCCTGGCAATAATGCTTAATAAACAGCCAGACTTCTACACACGTGTGCATCTTGTTTTTATTGCCTTTCCCCTAATTTAGTTTATATTGCTACTGTATATTGATTGGCCGGTTGGTAATAAGGCCCAACATGGGTCTTTAATCTCCCACATGATGGGGTGCCTTCACCACGCACCCCAACTCATTATTGAGGTCACGTGACCTTTGTTAAATCCAGATGCAAATCCTTACATAATGTCCAACAAGTCATGTGGTAAAACTGGCAAATAAATATGCAAGCAATACATTAAGAACAAAGGATTCACCCCTCTGGCCTTTGTCTGGCTTTAGTTATTAATTTTGAAATGCATTTTTAAAACCACCTCTAAGTCCCTGTGCTGTTCTATTACGGGACCTGTAAGAAAGGCACACTTAAGGATGTGAAATACTTTTTATTTAATCACTAATGTGTTGTTCAGTGAACCGTTGTTGCACCAGATTGACACCATTTTTATGTGGTCCCATTACTGTCACTCAACCTCATCTCGAGTCATTAAAATAAACCAGCCATGTTTCCAGGGAGGAATTTCTCAGGGAATGCATATTAAAGGCAAGTTTGTATCTACGGTTTCAGAAAGAGTGAGTCTTCTTTTATGGCTATACTGCCATAATGGCGCATTGGCTCTTTTGTATGAATATAAATATGAAAAAAAGGAACAGTCCGAAAATCTTTTATTCGAAAATCAATTTACTGTGCAGAATGGATTCATAATTCAGAAAGCAACTGACAGCTTTGCTGTCCCTCTGTCTGGGGTAGGTAGCTCTGTCCTCCAACCATAGGCCCCTGACCCATACCCTCACTCCCCATGGCATGATATACAGCCTAGCCGTACATTAGACATGTATTAAAATTAACGCAGAGGAAAATCAATGGATAGGTTCTGGCCAACATAGTGGTGGAGACTGCAAACTTGGAGCCAATTCCTCCATGGCATTTTCCAGTTTGTTGAAGACCCTGATCAATGATAAAACATAGAGGTTTTGAAATGATTCTATGAAAAAAAATCCTTCGTACCTTAACCTGTCATTATGTCCAACTAGGGAGAAATAAATTCATGTCATTGCATCGGTGTTAGACCTGTTTGGCTTTTAGAATGAGCACTATGCACAAGGATGGAACAGAATCATGGCCGTCTACCATATACAGGCAGTGTCACCTTCCTGGTCCTGTGCCACCAATACACTCAGGATTATTCCGACGCTGGGCACTGAGACTGTCTTATTGGTTACTTGGCTCTATAGCTTCTAAGTCAGTATGGGCCAGGTGTCATTAAATCAACCCAGTGGTGGTAATAGACAGCCTGATCTATCAATGTACCACATACCAATGCATCAATTAGGAAGTGGGAATGGGCTATCAATCCAGCACCACATGGCCAAGAAGACTGAAAGCTGAAATATCATTAATAATGTGGATTTTAATAAAGTGCATTTGTCCAGGGAGTGCTTTCTGGGGTGCAGTTAGGCACACTCATACGATTCCAAATATTGAATAACTCTGGATCAGGGACCAATGGAGATTGTTAGCCACCATATTTCATGCTGTGTGAATGACATCATCATTTTTTGCAGTGATATTATTAATCCTCTCTTCTATTTCAGGCAGCAGCCCTGAAATATACCACCCTTAAACACCAGGGGGCATGCTTATCTGGTAGGGTGTCTCAGTGGGCTATGGCAGTGGAGGTGAAGATTTCTGGTTTATGACACATTAGTAAATGTGATTATTAAGGGATGTGCCAGATAGGGCAGCAGCGACACATCATACTCGGCTTGTAATGCGGCAAGTTACAGCATGTTTCTGTGTTGTTCCTTCTGAAAAGTCTGACTTCTTATCTTACCCTACCACTTCCATCCCACATGCTGGTACCCCCCACAACGATAGGATTACGAGCTTTGTCATGGTCAGCAAACAGCCCACTTTGCTATTTATTTGTCTAAAGCTTGCCCATTATGAATTGGGTGTGGCTTAATTAGTTTACTTCAATATGTAGAAAAATATTTAGGAAATGTGCCTCAAGGAAGGTTAGCATTTTGAACTACTATTCTTAAATAGAGGGAATTCCGTCCATTTATGCTAATAGCTACATACCATTGGGATACAATTTCACTTGTTTGATGTGAATTAAAACCATTTTATGTAATTTAAAATATTCAAAGTAGCCCAAATCCACACAGCTACCCTACAGAGTAAACTCTCTGATTTTAATACATGCATGGAAATTTTGCAGTAGCGGGAAGCTGTTAACCATCACTGTTCCGTTAAACCACCAGTAGTGTCACAAACTGTCTTGTCTGTGTGGAATAGATCCTCCAGTGTCTTTGAATTTCACCAACAGGTGAGCTGCAGTCGCAGAATTCCCCCTTTTGTCCCTGTAATTTTCATTTTAATTTCTGGAAATTGTCTTACAAATGGATTGTGTGTGTGCTGACTAACATGTACTTATCAGTACATAACATTTCTGACAGCTTTGCTTCTGCAGAAATTATATAATGGTTGCATTTAATAACCTGCAACAAATTCATCACAGTTTTCATGTCGTACCTTCAGCTAATTGAAACAGCAGATCATCATTCCGTCAAAGTGAGGTAGGGACAGCTGCAAAACTGATCAGTGTACGGACCAGGCAGCACCCGTGCAATATAAAACAGAGCTTGTAAATGCACCAAATGGAGAATGATTTCAGCTAGGAACACGACTGCTGAAAGCAAGGGATTTCCTTTTGGCTGTAACAAATCTCAAAAAATAACAATGGACACATGGAATAAATTACCTTCCTCATGAAAATGTAATAAATTCCATTCAAATTCAGTCCTCGGTTCATCTCTCACCAATTAGGATGCAAGATGGGATACATTTCCTTAGTTTAAATTGGTTGATTTGTGCCATGCAAGAGTGATAAAAAAACAACAACAAATCTCAATTTAGACTGTGGTTTGGCCTTAAGGTTTGCTGGAGGCAGCTTGTGACACAGAGAGACTGAGGAATAATTACCATTGCCACCCTCCCTGCCATGTTCTCTCACTATGCTGAGTACCGCTGCCCTGTGTGGCGGCTCACAGCCATCATCTGCTACCCTCATTATGCTTCCTCAGTGATGTCATGTGTCAAGGACATTCTCACATGCTTATTTGGACCCATAAGCTGACAGTGCCGGCAAGAAAGATACATACTGAAAATGTTGTGGCACATTTCACACTGATCAGCAAACTCTCATCTGGGTGACATATAGAATAAGAATATCTGACCATAATCGCTAATTGATAATAAAGGTGACACTGCTGTCTGACTGTTTTCGAACCGGATAGTGGGATATCTGGTAATTGCATTGACTTTTAGGAAGCCATTGTCCTTCCGCCATGCCACCACCTAATACAAATCCAAAAACTCAGATCCAGCCCTTACTGTACCCCCTCCCCCTCGAAGCTGTCTGCTGCAGGTGAGATATCCAGTCGTACACAATTTAAAAGCCAAAAGTTAAATTGAAAATGACATCATCAATGTACTACAGATGGTGAAGTACAAATTGGACAGAGGTGCAAACAGCTGAGAAGGGTGCAGGCTGTGGTGTATATTCCTGCAGCTCTCCCATGCATGTAGCAGCTTGACTAAGCTCTAGCGCCGGATCTCTAGGATGCAGAGCATGTACATGTGTAAAGAGACAAGATTGTTATAAAAGCCTGTCATTTACTGAAAATGCTGAAGTGGCTCTTAAAAAAAATAAAATGGCAAAATACAAGTACTGAAACTGTACTATGTAATCATAAAAAGGTTGCTGAGTTTATGTTTGTAGAACTTTTTTTTGCATATTAATTTGCCATACTGTTTATGTATTACATTTTGGAATCATGGCCCTATGCTTTGCTTCAATCTGTTGCCTGTATATAAGTGGTTTGCATTCATGTCAATATGCTGTTATATATGTCATGAAAAACAAACATCAGCTGTGAAGCCTCATGTGTGGAATCTTAACTAGTGTCTTGGGGTTTTCTGCGCAGGGCCCGGGGGTGCTGATTTTTCTTCCATTGCCTTATTTATACACCACTACTTAATGCACCGATAACTGGTTTTAACCAAAGAGTATATGAATGTGAATGGTTAAAATTGTACCATACATGAATAATCTGTGAAAGAAAGAGTTTATAATAAGGATCTTATTTTATTAAGTCTCTGAGTAAAGAGCTTCATATTCTCTGATAATTTTTTCAAAGAACTCAACATTTAGCAAAAAGGGAAAGAGACTTTTAAAAATCATTTCATACATATAAGGTTTACTGCTTTAATAACTGACATGCTCCCAATTTGCATTTCAGGGCATGAAAGAGAAGAGAATAGTGAAGAGAATTATGAAGAAAGTGTACTCTTGCCTCATGCCGAGAGCGAGGACTTATTGTGTGTGACTGGCTGTCAGAGCCCGGGGGCTGCAGTGCCGGGCCCAGGAGTGGAGAGGCGACTTCTTGCAAGCAGTGGTGTCAGTCAGGCGCTCAAATGCTACCGATTTCAGCAGCACTGCAAACCAAAAGTTACGTGACTTGGAATCAAGCTCCCTTTGAAGCATCATGGGAACTGACATCCACTGAAACTCATGCCTCAGGGAAGAAGGACAGTGAACTATACCTGCGACTCATCTTCACAAATATACTGTGCAACAGCTGGGTCTGTTGAGTTAAATTACCTTTCCCAAGTGATGATGACTCATTACTGGGGAGAAAATCACAGCAAAGCTTTTTAATAATCTAAGTATTAATAGAAAATATGATGGAGTATTTAAACAACACTTGACATTTATACAAAATACATTTTCTGTCTGGGAAATGAAATATATACAGTAGAAAAAAGCACTTTGGAAACCAATCCTTTCAGTGATGTAATTATTCTAATTTTTAATTTATTCATTTTTAAAATTCTAATTTTGATATAAAGTTATCTTTATTGGTGAATAAAGGAAATGATTTGAAAGGAAAAGAAAAGCCCCAACTTGTTTGTGTGTATGTGTTTGCAAGTGGGTATACTTTACCTTATGCGGACACAATATCCCCACAATGTGATGAATACCCGTTTTTTTTTCCCCTTATGGGGACCAGTTTCCTGCAGTCCATAAGGGAAAACTCAATTTAATAAAAATCTTTGACTGCAATGAAAAAACTAAAAATGCAAAAACTCTTGTATTTTGCCTGGTTACTTATGGTTATGGTTAGAGCTAGGTAAGGGTTAATTCCTCCCTGAATATCATTCTGCCTGATTTCATCTGTGCATCATCCACTGCTCTTTAACCAATTTAGCAACATTATGATACACTTTAGAAAACAAGTCAGCCGTAATTATGAGGCCTGATTGGGAATTAGGTGGAAATTAGCATGTTATCTGATGTAATGTGCTGAGTGGAGCGAGGCTCTCATATAGACATAAGGCCTGTTGTCAGCTGCCATCTTCGTGGATGCAGGCCTCACCCTGGGAGACAGACTCGCATGCGGCCCATCCGCTTTTAAAGTCTGACCCAGGAATAAAAACAGGCACAGCAAACCCAGCTTTTCATTTTCTCTTCTTTTTTTTCAACAGAGCTGAGTTAAAAGGGAGTCATACCCTTTGGGGAACCAGGAAAAGCTTTGTAGTATGAGAGCAGACAACACGGGCGGTTTGTACTATTCGTTTTGATGTGGTGCAGATGAGAGTTTTTTAGCCAGGAGAACGGAAAAAAGACAATTCACTGCCAGGATGTGTGACGATGCATTTTTAATGAACGTAGTTAAAGGATTACTGCTCGTATCTGCCTTCTGGTTTTTTTCTTTTCAAATTTGATGCAATTAGAAATTGCTGTAACATGGCACTAAACTGCCAGTTCCATGGCTCTGTGCATCAGGGTCTTCATCGCTCTTTCAAAGGTATTTCTGTTAAGGATTTTTAGCCAGTAACCATTAACAGGTGAAGAATTAAATGGCACTAGAACAGTGTTGTAATCTCACACTTAGCTTAAGAGATACCAGTACCAGGTAATGATGACGGAGCAGCGGGATTCTTGGAATCTGAGTTTTATTATAGCATCGTCTCATTTTATAAAGTGTGTCATGTGCACCAACCTTGGCTCAGCACATAATGTCCCTGGCACGAGCTCGGACGGACACAGTCAAATGTCACCTTTGAACAAGAAATGTAGGTCAATAAAATATGTGTTTGTTTCTTAGTCTGCGATTTCTAACCCATAATGTCCCCTTCTCTAAGCTGGGACATTATGGGTTATTACATTATTGGAGATTCCAAGTCAAGTAAGAAATATAAACTCTCCAGTGTGTCCTGGTGCCATCCAGGTGGCATCCTTATAAGATGAGAGACCAGCAATTCTGCAGAGAATCCTCACTATGGCCACTCCTACACATGACTTAGTCCTTTCATTCATTACCGTAGGTAAGGAAAGGGGTATAGATTAACTAGTAAACTGCAAGTTTACACCATAACTCCTGTTTTACCTCCTCAGTGCCTGCAGTCACTGAACCAATCCACCTGTCAATCTCACGTTTGCGCATACTATCATTTGTGAATAAAATCCCAAGGTCAACTCATTCACTAAGTAATTCTCATCACTGCCGCTTCACACATGGCGTAAAATTTCAGTCAGAGATTCCTGGTCTGAGGCAGATGAGCTCAAATGGATGACATCAATTGCAAATATCAGGAATGTCATTTCAAGCTCCCCAGTCCAGATGCTTTTCCAGCAAGAACCTTATTGTCTTGCTCATGAAAATCACAAACAGTTAAAGAGACAAGACTCATCCTTGTCAACACCCACTCTTCAGGTTTATGCCAAGGATGTGGACACAGCTCTCAACCGCATTTAGATAGGGATCAAATGGAACGCAGTAGCAGCTAAGGTACACCATATTCCTGCAGCAGCTCACACAGTAGGTGCCAGAGTATGAATCCATGACCCATCTTCAATCCATAAAGCACATGTAGTCTGTGTTAGCATATTCTCATAAATCTTCGCACTAGTGGATGAGCTGATCCACGGCTCCACCACCAGATTGGAATCTGCATTGATCCTCCTCAGTTTCAGGTTTGATCATCATGCAGTCATCTCCTCTCCAGTAGCCTTGCATAAACATAAAAGTGCATTAACCACATGACCCCAACAATACCCAACACATCAACACATTCAGCATCTCAGAATGAATTTCAACAACCCCTAAAGTTTTTCCCCTGCAGACGCCTCTGCCCACTACAGCGACTTCAGCCGCAGTAACAAACTCTCATCCTCTCAAAGTTTCTAACACTGCCTCCTGATGCGAGAGCATGCCCACCAGGTTAAAGAGCTCCTCAAAGTGACCTTTCCACCACTCAAACATCTGCCCCCTGCCCCCCCTGCCCGTGAACACAGCCTAATGTGCCCCTCCAACCGGTTACGTTAAAGAATTTGGCAAACCATCTTTGGGGACGCCTGACAGGCTCTCTGATTGTCCTCTGTTACCTCCTCCCATGCATAGCTTTTGCCTCTGCTAAGGCTGCCTGTATATAATACCTAATGCCTAATTTCTTATCTTCCGCACCAGGTCAGGCTACTTCCCCTCCAACACTCCACATTCCTGAAGCCAGTGTGTTTGCCGATGCCAAAATGGCAGTGCCCTGACCCAACCTCTTATCTTGTGGGTGCTGAGTCCACAGTATGGCTTCATGTAAATACTTTCAGTTCACAGCCTGGCCGGATTACGTTGGTGGCTTAGAAACCATGCGCTCACCAGCGAAAACCAGCCTCCAGGTGTGGCTGCAAATAGAGTACACGTATTCTTCTTGCTACCATTCATTATGCTTGTGTTGAATCCAAGGCTAAAGGAGAGAGTTTGATATTAGGGAGGACACAGCTTAATAATTTAAACACAAAAGTCTATTTATTAGAGGGGGATGTACGAAGCCAAATTAAATATTGAGAGGTACACGCCCCCTGTCAACCCCGGTTCCTACACCACTGTTTTATCGTAGTTTGCCTGGCCTCTCCCCACAGACCTGCTTGGCAAAAGGGAGGTGTTCAAGCTCCAGATGACACGGATGGTCGGTCGTTCGGGCATGCATATCCCTCCACCATGCTCAAGTCACGGTCTTTTGAGGACTATGTTGTCATCTCATATTTATTCAAAAATTATTTCACTTAAATTCTAAAAAGCCCTTCACACAAACAAAAGAAGCACAAACCTAACAAACCATCTGGCTTTTGAATAACAAGCCGAGTCCAGTTTTGTAATGCAGTCATTTTTAGATATTCTTCTACTGTAGCTTCAGTTATGCTTGTGCTAAGAGAAATGCAGACACACAACTGGGAAACACTATGTTTTTGTTATACAGTATTCTGGTACAAAAGTAGAAACTGCATCTGTAATTATTATTAATTAGTTAAATTATCTGTATTTCTTTACAATAATTCTGTACTGCATTGACATTGGAGTAAGTTCAAAGGGCCTGTTAATTTATCAGGTGCCTCAGCTCGTGCAGTTCCAATACAGAACCACACTGTCATTGTTTCAGCAAACAATCTTGATATGTAATACATGTTATAATAGGTAAAATCTATCTATCTATCTATCTATCTATCTATCTATCTATCTATCTATCTATCTATCTATCTATCTATCTATCTATCTAGTTTGTTTCTTTGTTTAATTATTGAATCGTTTGTTGTTGCCAAACTTGTCCTACATGGATAAAATGACAGTCCATGTCCACGGACAGTAGAAGCATCCATCTTGGGAATTTCACACACATACACACACAACACACACTACTGGGCTAAACACATTTCACCACAGATTAAACATGAGCGATGCTTTGTGGTAGCCACCAGGAAAAAGAGCATGATGATTTATTTATGAGTGGTGGCTTCAGGTTCCACTAACTGCGTCTGCAGCATATGGTTTGTAAATTAAAGCAGGTGTAGGCGGTAGCGAGCTGGTCGGTATGGTGGATGGACAGCTAATGCCAGGGAAGGGAAGCTGCAGTTCTCAGCCGACTGCCTCTGCCAGGATTAAGAAGGCAAGCGCCAAAGAGGAATATGAGTGCCAGTCCTGCTCCAGCTAAACTATACTATGGATAACACCATTCCACTTTCAGTCTGCTGAAATACCCACCATAAATGGTGCTAGCACACATGCATATATTATAAAACAATAA
The DNA here is from genome assembly GCA_025773925.1 of Cryptomyrus ogoouensis. Taxonomy (NCBI): domain Eukaryota; kingdom Metazoa; phylum Chordata; class Actinopteri; order Osteoglossiformes; family Mormyridae; genus Cryptomyrus; species Cryptomyrus ogoouensis. The sequence continues at coordinate 21,123,310 of JAOYFF010000015.1, read as the reverse complement.
TATAAAATACACATTGTGTCTTTTAAATAACTGCACCTTAAAACAAGAATTACTTAAAAAAGAACTGCAAAAGTCGTGATATTTTCAGATAACAGAAATCATCAGCCTTGCGATTGAAAGCACCTGTTTATTGCTTTCGTGTTCCATTCTTGTTTTTCGTGCTAAACCATCTGTCATATACTTTTGGACAAGGAGAAAAAAGACAATATATTAGTATGCATGGCCACCATTAAAATGACAAAGTGTGACAGATTCTGAATGAGTGTGGCTCAGCAGGAAACCCAGTAACCACACACCTCCAGGCCAGGGGTTAAAACGCCTCCCTCACGACACCTTCTGTCTGTGTGCAGCCACATGCTCCCTCTGCATTTCCCCCTGCAGTGTAAAGACTCAGCGTTTTGATGACTGAGAAATACCTGTGGAGCATTATTACATGTCAGTGCCCTGTGATGAACTTGCTTAAACCCCCCTTGTGACCCTGGTCAGCATAAGCCATTAGAACATGGGTGAAACCGAATAGTTTTTTGTACTGATTCATCACGACTGTTGTACCTATACATAAAACAAATTATAGAATAATGGTAGGAAATAAAGAAAGAAAAATCAGCATGCTTCTACTGTTCGAAAAATGGCTAAGTGAATAATAATAATTAGAAGAATAATAATGTTGCTGCTGTTATTATCAATACTTTCTAGTGAGCAAAAACTATTCTGTATTAAGTGTAAATTAAATTACACCCACATCAATAACATAATAATGGACACTGTTTTGTTTATTAAAGGCCCCATGTAGAAACATAAAGTTAAGTGTAATTCCATCTTATTCAATGAAACATTCTACAAGATGGTCCTAGTAAGGATTCGACACCCCTTATGGTGTCCTGTTTTACATATTGGCTTTTATAGGTGTGATGAGAATATCATGACATGGGCTGGCCCATTTCCAGAAACGGTCCCTTAGGTAAACAAGCATTCAGATTAGAAAAAAAGAATAAAAAAAGAAAACTGTAGTCCCAGTGTGTCGCTGCTAATTTGCAGCTGAATCCATCAAGCTGTGGTGGCCGACTCGAGCCTACAGTGAAGCTCCATGGTTACAAATGTGTTGTTTTGCCAGAGAATTAATGTTCTAGTTTTATAGGGATCACAGCCTTACGGCCTTCTTTGCATGGTCAGTTGAAGCAGATCATGTTTGAAAAGAATTTACTTTACAAAGGACACACATTCTGTTAAACTTGCATTCTAAATGTCAACTGTATAGTAAATATAACAAGCTTTTCAACGTTTTGCTTTTTTACATTTTCACTATATATATGTTTATATAGACAAGAAACTCATGACAGCTTATGGACAGTAAAAGAATATGATGGCTGTGACATGTCATAACTTTTATTTTTATCGGTAGATTTTTTTTCCTTCTGTTCTTTTGGAATGTGTGTCCTGAATAATTTTTGATTTCCTGAGAATAGAGAATAACCCTTCACTGAATTTCCAATTACTGCAGAGGTAATTGACTTTGCCAAGCTGAAGCTGGGATTTTCGTTAGTCTCTTAGCATTGCATGCATGCTTCTTTTTTGATAATGACGTTTTTTTTTTTTTTTTTTTTTTTTTTTTAATTTTGACCTACAAAACAAAGAAAAAAGCCCCAACATCTCAATTTTGGTGTACAGACCAAAGTCTGGTACCCCAGCTGGAGTGACTGTGTGTAATCAACAGATATTAAACACAAGAAACCCATGTCAGCGAAACTGACTCCAATGTTCTCTTGAAAACATACCAGTTGTTGAAGGCATATGGAAAGAAAATGTTTCAGAAAACGAGATTGCCTTTGTGTGGCATTGCTTAACAACCAACAGATGGTGCCTCAAAAATATATAGCATATGTGTAATATATGTATATACAGTCATACCTGTCTAAATATTCAAATTATTTACATTGTACTTTTCCAAAAAGCCCTTTGGTCTAATTATTTGCACTTAGTATAGTAATTTTTTTGGTACAGGAAACACACAAAATTAAATCACTTGACTACTGCCATGAATGTATTTAGACCAGCATGAGACCAATAGTAATCACTGCGCCATTGCCTAATATTGCATTTTATTAATATTGCATTTTATTTTAAATACTGAACATGCAGTATATAATATATAAATGCATAAGCTTATCTATCACATGTCAAAACACTTTCTTGAATCCTCTATTTTCAATTTTATTTTATATAGATTTCATCTCAACATAGTCACATTTGACTAATACTTGTTGAAGTTATATAGTAATAAAAGAGAGTTTAAAATGAACAAGCACGCCTGTCAGAGTTGATACTGTGAACTTTTTAAAAAATATATATTGCTGTCAGTTCATTTATGTCAAGTTCAGCAGCCATCACTGTTTATACTGGCAATGTCAGTCAAGGAAAGGAAAACACATCTCTCTCTCCACCTGGAAATTAAAGCAAATTTCAGATAAATACATACATATGAGGACACGTTTAGTGTTTCTGTTGGGTTAACAGGTGTGATATCTGTGAGTACACCGAGGGGACTTAAGGATTTCTGACACTCTTGTTTGGCTATGTTTTGTTCTGCATACACACAACAGCAGCCTCACTTCCCATGAAACTAGACCTGTAATATTCTAACTACAAATCCACTTTCACAACTAACAGGCCCACTGCCACCTACTGGGAGACATTTCCCATTATACAACATGATGGAGAAGTAAATTATTATTGCTATTATTATGAAATATTATAAACTCAAAGCAATCAATATTTAATTAAATCGATAATTATTGAATGGGAAAAAAACCCAGTGTAAACCAACATAGAGTACCTTGCACAAAAAACCCAGAAAAAAATATACAGCCGTGGATAAAATTAAGAGACCATATTTTTAATGAAATCTGCATTTTTAAATCCTGGTTTAATCGTGGTTCTGCTGGCAGAAGACTACGCTGAGCAGCAGGTTGTTTCCAGGTTCAACATTTCTAAGACAGCAGTACACAGGAATAAAATGAAGCAGGAGAAACCGGGAACTACCAGAACCCGGCCAAGAGAAGGGAGGAAGCAACGTTCTAATGCCAGAGATGACTTTATTTATTTATTTTATTTTATTTTATTTTTTTCATATCCATAAACTGAGAAATGAGTGAAACAAAAAAATCTGCTGTGGTCTCTTAATTTTTACCACAGCAGTGTTTTATATAGTATATAAATATATAAAAGTTGGTGAAACACAATGGACCTCCGTGGGGATGCAAATCAAAAAGTTTGAGGTCAAGTCAGTGCTTTCTTTAGCATTTAAGTTGACTTTATTTCACAGTTCTGAACAACAGAAAGTACAGATGGTGTGGGATATACCCATGTGATCACGGCTGGTGACTGGGAACAGATGCACATTAAGCAGGGAACTGCTCTGAGACTGTGACGTAACAAACATTTTAAGGCTTTGTGGAAGGCAGGGTTGTTCCTGGTAACTTTGTGCACTTTGTGTGCTTATCACCATCTTTAAACTGACAGATGACTGACCTCAGTCTGATGTTTTTGTTTTTTATCACTGTTGAAGCAGAATTGTTATTAAGAGTGCTATAACATCTGATGCTGTTTTTCTATCGAATGCTCGACTCTTATTGTGAAAACACAACAATTTTATGGACCTAAATATATCAAGATATACATTATCTTAAACATCAATGGATGTTTTAGGCTTTGGATCTTTGGTCTTGGATCTGATGGCTGGGACATTTTGCCATGCAGGATGTGGAGGGCTCTGTGCCTTTTCCAGCCAGCAAGGCTCTGTTCTACTCACTGATGCCCATCTTACATAAATGCATCTACCACAGTATCGACACCGACCAGCCTCGCCTTTCCTTAATGGCAATCTGTCACTTCATCTCACGTACTCCACTGATAATTCTTAAATGTGTTCCCAGCCTCTTTGTTGGAATCCTTCAATCTGATGACAAACTATTATTTTATAAAGCTGCATTTAGTTATATTGGAATGTGGACTGGTATAAAGCAGTTAAACTTTTGACACGAACATTGTGGGTTTGGATCCTCTTTCACCATTGAACATGATACTAAGCCATAATTGCCCCTGTCAGTATCCAGCTTCATGAATCATTGAACAGAGCAAGTGAAGGAACAACGATCAACCTGTGTAAGTCACTCTCTAGGTTCCCAGATCCCTCCTAAATAAAGAAAAAATAAGCAGAAAAAATATGAGAAATAGAAAGGACTGAAATATAATCAAAGACATGGATGCCATGTAACATCCAGCGCATAGTGTACTGGAATATTCAGCTATATGTTCCGCTGTTACTTAGCTACAGCATGGCCCCAATCCCAGAAGGCTTTGGATGCATTGTCTGTGGGTATAAATATAACAACAGCTCTTGACTGTTAAGCTGTGTGCCATGCAGCACACGCACAGAAAGACAGAATAAAATGGAGCATTTCACCAGAAACTTCATTATTCTTGTTACCGGAGTGGGTGGATATTTAATTCCATCTATGGTTGTGGATTCATATTTTGGATGTTCAGTGATGGGGTGTGGGGCTCAAACAAAGAGCTTCCTATAGTTATAAGAACATACACAGCCACAGAGATACTGATGCATAGTCAGCAGGATTTTTGGGAACAGACAACCTACTATTCATATAATGCCAGATGTGCTGCTATGTCGTCTCTTCGATATATTACATGGAAGAATACTGAAAAAAACTAAGCCTTATGCATTGCCACATTTAGCATTTTCATTTGTTGCTATTCATCCCTTAAACGAAGATGGTTCTCCCATGCATGTGGGCGCATGCTAATTAGCATGGCTAAACTGACACATTAACCGAGGCTGTTAAAAACGCCCTCTGAAGAGTGTGCTGCTATTTTCTGCTTCCGAGACTCTCCTGAGCCTAATGTGGACCCCTGCTTGCTGTCCTTTGAGCAGAGAAGACGAAAGGTAACAGTGTTCGGGCCAGGAAACCTGAGCATTAACAACCGGAGGACTCAGCAGAGAGTATTTACAAGACGGCCATCTTATCCTGCATCTCTATAGCAAGGTGAGAGAGACAGGGCAGATGCAGTAACCAGAAGAGAGTGCTCCATGGAAATACTACAGCGAGGTGTGCACTACTGCTGGGCAGGACACCCCATAATCACAGCATCGTACACGTACACTGTCTACCCCGTTGCCTGTAGAGTATGCCTCCTGAGGGCTGTGTTCAAGTCAGAAAATGACAAGATCTTTCCTTTATATTTATATATGTGTGTGACATCTTGATGTTGTTGTACAAATAAAAAATCCATTTAATTTACTTCAGTTTAATTATTTGTGTAGCATAAGGATGTTAGTGCTTGTACATATTTTCCACTGCATCCGGTACAAGGGCCTGTTGACACTAATGTCTATGAAGGGCATTCATTCATACAGTGAAACAGCAATCTGATTCATCAAAGCACTTCAAAAGAAATTATATGACAATAGCACATTCCGAAGTATCTAATGAAGTCTGCACTTTCTTCCTATTCCCTTGGGCAAAATTTGCAGAATCGGGTCATTTCGCTTTTATTTTTTCTTTTCAGTGGTTTTATTCATCCATCAAAAAGCTGGTTTTACAGCCCTGGGGATTCCCGGTTATGTAAATTTGGTGTTCTGAGCACCCAAACTTCAGGAATAGGTTCTTCGTGTCTGTATATTGCAACTGAAGTCCGATCAGTCACAGTGGGGGGGGCATGGGGGATCCCCTCCCACCCCTCCCTTACAGTCTCCCCCTACTTCCTTTTAACAGCGATTACTTTACTTTGAGTAGTGTCAAAACTGAAATCATCTGTATTCGTTGCCCTTTTATCTACAGCATACTAGACCTGTCGACCCATGATCATATGGTCACCAGTTCAAATTTCAGGGTCGGCAGTGTGATGGGGTCCCTTAAGCAAGGGCCTTATTCCACAGTTACTCCAGGGACTGGCTGACCCAAAATAAAAGCGTTCACTAAATAAAGGTAATGTGATCTGTTACGTTACACCAGGGATAAGACGAATGCTGTAGCTGCAGTGCTGCCAGTTCCTCCATTTGGGCTTGGCTGTGCCAGGTGGGAGGCTGGGTTTCTCGCCCATTTCATTACCTGACGGCTAGAGGGCGCATGGACATGCTGCTTTGATGTGGGTAGAAATAAAGAGCTTGGTGGACTGGACTAGATTTGAGCAGCTGGGATGCTGCGATTGGATTTTTTTTTGGAGGTTGAGTGACAGGGGTGCTTACCAGAGGCCTGTTGAGGCTTTGGGATGGCATGTGTAGCCTCTGATTGGTTGGTTGCAGTCTGTGCTCTTTCCTCCCTGCTTCACATTAAGGATCATATGTATGTAAATGCAATGTAGCCACAATGATAGTGGCGCATAAGACAGTACTCACACTTGGCACAATTCCTCCGCTGGTCTGCGCTCACATTGCACTTAAAAATCCAGGCCTGAACACTAAGGTGGGGTGAAAAAAATCAAAATTTCCAATAGCAATTTCCAATAGTGCGGAAAAGTTGTCACTGGACCTCGTTATTA
>JAOYFF010000015.1:21094506-21116655 GCA_025773925.1 Cryptomyrus ogoouensis | reverse complement strand
TGTATCTAACCATTTTGACTGTCATGCTTAATACTTTTCATTTTGGTGGCACTGAGGAACAATTTTACATTGCGTTACGATATGGATGATACGTGGCGTGGGTCTATTTCAAAGATATTTTGCACATTTAATAACGAGGTCCAGTGACAACTTTTCCACACTATTGGAAATTGCTATTGGAAATTTTGATTTTTTCACCCCAACCTACTGAACCTTGCAACTTTTTGTCTTGAAGAAAACATAGGAAGGAAAGTAGCACAGTGGAATTCATGATTAATGCCCTTTTTTGTGGCTTATTAGGATTTGCTTTGGGTGCAATGACACACGAGTATGCAACACAGCAATTTTCATTAAATCATGCTGCACATATAAAGTCCCATATTTTACCAAATATCTCATAGTTTTTGTGTGCTGAATTCAGATTTTGCTAGTTACTCTCATTACTCTCATCATTTCCAGCAAACACTGCACCTCTGCTGTAGACCAAAGTGATCCCTTTGCCGCCATGTTTCTCATATGTTGGTGCTGCTCAATCTGTACAGCTTACCTGATCTGTACACCCTACCCGATCTGTACAGCTTACCTGATCTGTACACCTTACCCGATCTGTACAGCTTACCTGATCTGTACACCCTACCCGATCTGTACAGCTTACCTGATCTGTACACCCTACCTGATCTGTACAGCTTACCTGATCTGTACACCTTACCCGATCTGTACAGCTTACCTGATCTGTACACCCCACCCGATCTGTACAGCTTACCTGATTAAGCAGGGTTAGCGATCACTGGATACATATCATGCTCAAGTCCAAATGAACCATATCCCAGCCTGGGCAATAGTCAAATGAACTAGACTTCTTGGTCAAAGATGCTAAAAGAAGCATGGTGCGGATCGTCTAGTGTGAGTACATCCTAAAATATGACCTACGCAGGGTAGGTTAATGCTTCATAAAAATATTCTGCTTTTTAGCAAGATATCAAAACTTATAGCATTTCCTAAAAATTTTCTACTTACTAAGTTGAAGCATCAATTATAAAATCAGTAGAGCCAAGTGTACTCCTGTGCTCCTGTGTTGTTTTTGTAAGTTTCTTTGTGGTGAATTGTTGCCGTGCCAACATGCCCAAATGAGGCTGTGTGCACAATGAAAACAGAGCTATAGGGAAAAGGGGCTACAGGGAATAGTGCAAACAAAAAAAGGTATAGGGGCTGAAGAAGGTTAACAGGCATGAGCGTCTCTCTGGGGAAGGTGATGTGGAGGACAGATAGATGGCAGAAAGGAATAGGGACTGAATATGAGTTAAAATATAGTGGAGGAAATGTTAAACATAAGACCGTATGGGGAAATTGCATACAAAATAAACAAAATGGGAACTGGGCCATGGAAAGGCCCAGAACTGCTGGGCGGTAACAGGGTGTGGGGTGTCTACTAACCTGACAAAACTGCACTGGACCTCATACATCAATTCTGAATAAATAGTGAGGACTCCTCATGTGCCGCCACCGGACACCAGCATATCAACGGCTCCCCCATCTTACCATCCCCAGCCCTAATATTCACCATTATTATATAGTACTGTATCTACAAGATGGATCACCTCTTCAATAGAGAAGTGCATAGATCAGATGGCCTGCTCTTCCAGCCGCCCCTCTTAGCATCATGTCCAGCCTGGGAACACCATTTCCGATTTTCACAGGCATTCAGGAACCAGGCCATTCCAGAGTCGTAGAGACCGAGAGACTAGTTGCAATGCAATTCCAGCATAATTCGATTTTCCTCTGCTGAAGGGTCAGCTCAGTAAACATGTTGCCCTGGTTGGAGATCAACAGTGACGTAAACCCAAAGAGACACTTATTTACTGTTCACACAGTTTACATCCTGATTTATAATGTGCTAATTTCCACTAGCATGTCTGTGAGGATCACCGTGTCATGTTAGCATTATACACTACTGGAATTAGCATTACGAATCCCTTCTGTTCAGCTGTTCTATAGTAAGAGGAAATTTTCAAGTTCTGAGATATCAGGAATGCATCGATACATCACGATGTGCGATATTTCTAATGATGAATAATATACAGAACCTTTTTTCCTTCAGATATTCCTTCAGATATTCCTTCAGATAATCCATGCATACCAACACAGAATGCTGGTATCTCTGTGCATTTCAACTAATCAGTTGGTGTGACGCAACCAACTGAGCTTAGTCACGCTTTCGGCTTGCATAATTAACAATGGAAAACCGTCTCTTTGTGGTTTAGTTTGAGCTCAGCTTGGTTCTTGGTAGTAGTGGAAAAGTGCCATATGTACATGGTTTTCAAAGGATTTCAGTACTCCATTCATTCGAGCCTTGAACTTTTCATTCCTTGATAGTTGCTAGCACTCTGCAAACTCCTGAAAATTGTGATGAATTATCAGTGCGATGACACCAGAGATACTGACACTTTCAGCCACTTCTGTTTGTCAGGCTCTCCTAACGCCTGAGCTTGTGCTCCAGATTGTCAAATCAGTTCTTGTTCTCTAATATCTCTGGCTGAGCACAATATGCTTCCTGAGAATGTGATTATGCTTATTACTGTCACCATTTAATTAAGACTAATTAAATGTTGTGATCCATCACAACTTCTCATCTCTGAAAAAAAAGCTTTAGAATTTGTTTGGCAAGCATCCACCTTTTATCTCAACTTTACATTCTTTAAAGTGTTCGTTTGCTATTGGAGCACACACTTTCTATTCAGAATTTACACTGTAAACATTCATTTGCAGGTGATGAAATTGCCATTGTGAGTTTTTCCTTTATGAAAGCAGTTACGGCTCAGTAATGCTCTTAAGTGTTTGCCCCCGCTTCCTCTCACACAAGCATGCACACATTTACATAAACAGGATTTTGATGTAAACCTTTCTTAAGATTTCGGTATAGGTATGTAAACGCCTAGTTAAAATCAGGTCTGCACTGAAAGGGCTAGATCACATTTGCTAAAAAGTGCCTGTGGAAAATGAAGGCTATTATATATTTGCATGTGCAGCGCTGGGGCTGTGGATTGGTAAGAAGTATCTCCTTTGTCATAAGATCAGCTGATTCACCCACGCTGACTGGTTCCCTCTGGGGTAATACCACACCAAGGAACAACACTACTCTTATCAGCAGACAAAACACTTCACATCCCCCATGGATTTCCTGCCTGCCTCTCTGCATTTATTGTTTCTGTGAGTGCAGATGCATCAGTGGCTGGTGCTTGTTTTTTTTCAGTTGGTGCAAACTGATGAGTAAGTGGGCTGGACGGAGCGTACCTTGGCTCTGGGACCAACTGCGACCATGAAATCATTGTCGTACCTTTCAATTTCAATGTCATTTAGGTTACAGTTCAATTTGTTGTATAATTCACTTTGCACTTGGCAAAATAGTATAGTACTCTCTCTTTTGTATACAAACTGTACTGGGAATACTGCTCAATTATTAAAAATGTAAATACAGATAAGGCAAGACATTTCTCTGTTACTAATTTTAACTTAGCAGAAGATCACGAAGGAAAATGGATAATGATTTAAACCATAGGATTGACTGGCAAGATGCTTTCTGCTGTTTCCTAAGGAGGGAATAGTGACACCTAGTGCTGAGTATTTAAGTCTTTTTTGAATTCATTAAAATATTTGAAGGTTTTTATTGTACTCTTTCAATTTAATTGAACAGTGTACCATATAGTATATGAATTCTGCCTAAAAAATTGAAGAATGAATTAAAATATGAATTAATTATTCGATTAAAATACACAGTATATTTGTGCTGTATTTTACTTCACAGATATTAAGACTTTAAATTTTCCATAATTTTATGTTGCATTGTTTGTATTTGTTTTACGCACAAATATATAGAGAACATCAATGAGAGAACACCAAGCAAGGTCTCCAGAAATGAATACTACCACCACCACCACCACCACTAGTACTACTACAACTACTACTACTACTAATAATAATAATAATAATTATAGTTACTCAATTAATTTTAAAAACAGATCACATACAACTTTTCTTCCATTTCGAACTCAAATTGTAAGTAAAGCTTGGGCTCAGAACGCACTGAAGATGCCAGCTTTGCAGACTACCCCCCAGCCTGCATCTCCACCAAAAGCAGATCTGCATAGTAAACCTAAGCTAGTCCATACTAAACAAGTTGTGCGATCCTAATACCTCGCTGTCTTGAATATCTGTGATTACTGAGCAACAAAATTATGTATTTTAAATTATAATTGTACCAGTAAGGCTCATACCTGCTAGGATTTGCTGCAGGTGCCTGGACCAGCTGCAGGGCCACCATCCAGGACACACCTGCATTGATGTATCACCCCTTCATTATCTCCTGGTGGTGGGGCAGGGCTCAGAGATGTCTCTCTGCCACCCCCTGCAGGTAGACCCAGGAATCTTGATATCACTAGAATCCCCTGAATCACTTGCTCTACTAATTTACCTCCTTCTTGCTGGCTTTGCTAAGTCATACACTGACCAACTTTAATCCTTTCTTCTTATATATAGCTAGAAGCTGCCCTAATCAGCTTCCTGGATCAGCTCCTTCAGTGTCTTCTGCATCTTGGCATCATTTAATGGCATCAGATGTTCAGCAGATGTTCCCGCAAAGCATCGACCAATTGTGGGTAACTGATGGTTCTCCATCTACTTTTACTTCTGTGGGTATTGTGGAACATCCCACAATGGCAGGCCTTAAGTCAGAGGTAGTGATGATTTCATTAGGAAATGTAGCTGCTGAATAAGATCTAATTTCATCCTCCAGTCATTTCAGGAACCCTGACTGTCCCAGCCTCCTGGCAGCCTGTGTAACCTTTCTTTGCTTCACAAAGTGAGTCAGCTATACTTGTAGGAGGTGGTGGTATTTGTTTGCCTTGACTCTGCACATCAGTGCCAGTCGAAGCTAATATGGTGCTCTTGGCAAGCTTTACCACCGACGCCCCATTCCTTCTGCAAACTTCACCATCCAGTTTCACTTTGTTGGCATTTTGCTAAGTCGGTGTCCCCTCGGAAGTCGGCCCTAGGATTGACCAACCCTGCTGCACATCTCCAGCACCTCCTCCGGCTCACACAGCACCTGATTGTGCTGCCACCTGTGCCTCCATTGATCCCAGGCTGTCTTGAACCCTGAAAAAATATGCTGTATGCTTGGGGCATCACAGAAGCGGATCTGATGAGGAAACGTAAGCTTGTCTGTGATACTTTCCAGAGGTCAGTCTCCACCATTGCTCTGCCAAATGTGCCCTCCCTAATCATCCAGCAGCCTGGCAGACACTAGCTGGCTACTATGATCTTCCTCCATCCTGGCTATTTCTGTTAAGACCATTGCTTTCCTCTCTTTTCTTGAGATGACTGAGCATAAATGAAGTGGCCTCCCAATCCAAGACCAGTTCTTCTCCGCAGAATCTGCTCAGCATCATCTGGGTGCCTCAACCAAGCAACAGCTGCTTCCTCTGCTTTCCATGCATGGCCCGTTCAGGCCTGGGCAGCCCTCACAACCTGGTAATAATAAATTTAAAACACGCTACTCATTGTGATACTCATGTAGCGGGAAGCAAGACATTTAATGTGGGTCAAGTGCAAACAACAAAGTTGTGCTGTAGACCACCTGCTGCAGCAGCCTCCCCCGATACAGGAGGTCAGCAAGAGAACAGCAAGAAGGAGCTGCTGGCAGCCCGTTCCAGCACACTGGAGCTTGTAGCTGCTAAAACCGAGCCGCTCGGATAACCCTGGCCTCTCACAAGGCCAGCTGGGGCTGACAAGGATATGCAGTGGCTGGCCAGTTGCTTAGCCTGTCCCGTATGTGCTGACCTCGGGTCGCTGTCCATGGGGCAGGCCCTCCACTGGTGCTGAACGGACAGCAGCTGGCCCAAATGCCTTGTTCTGTTTCTCCACTTCTAGCAGCCTTCTCAGGTCCACATATGGTATAACAGGCTTCATATGTTCATACTTCCATTTTCAGCCCCTTTTAAGCCTCCACCCAAATGATGCTATCAGAGAAAGCATGCCTACCTTGTGCCCTGTTTTATCTATGTGTTTATTTATTCCTATGAGTGAATGCTGCTGTGTCGTTGTGTGAAAAGCTATACTGTAGATCCACTGAGCTACAACACAGATGCTAATTACACAGCCGCAAGTAAGAGAAAAGAGGCTAACTAAGTCTCTTGTCAAAGCCCAAGGATTCATTTTTGACATGGGGCACATTTTTCCTGCAGATGGTATTTGATAAATAGTATTTTACACGCATGCATGTGTTTAAACTGGGTCTGTTTCTGTGCATGTCCCAAAACACAGGGGCAGCAAGCCACTGCCATATATAATGTGAACAAGGCCAGGAAATGTGATTTAAATGAGCATTTGTGCACAACTCAGCAAAGAAGCGCTTAACGCGCACTGAGTAGGATGCATATCCTTTAAGGAGGCTTAATGTGAGAGTTCCTGAGCTCCGAGAGAATGGGCAGTTCTGCTCAGCACTTCAGTTTAACAAGGATTTTAATCTCCACGTTTCCTTTGTTGCTCGATTGCTATTGTTTCTATTTGCATAAGAAAAACAAACATTGAAATAATTTTCTGATGCTTTCACGTGACAATTGACAAAGTAGGGTCAGCCAGTCTCGGAGGCAGCTGGGGGCTACGGGCCTTAAACAACGGCCCAGTAATGACATCACTCTGCCGGGATTTGAAGAGATGTCTTTCCGATCATGTCCTCGCTGAACCACTCATCACCCCAGAGTTATAATTATCAGTTGGGTCTAACCAGTAGTTCATCTTATGTCTTTGATACTTGTGATATTGATATTATTCTGTTGCAGTTGCTTTCACATTCACACTATGGGATGTGACACACGTCCCTGTAAGAAACATATGCTGTCCTTGTAGGGAATGAAAGCTGGAGAGGCTTGCTAGTTAAAGGTGATCACAGAGCACTATTATTAGCAGAGTTATATTTAACAATAAATAGCGCAGTGGTACTTCATTTCATTTTTTTATTTCCTACTGCTCTATGGGCTCCTTTATAAAAAAGCATTTTTAACATATAGTCCTCCCCCGTCTCAGTATCCCTTCCAGTGCAGTGCCACAGCCGCATTCGCTTACAAGCTGTTGTGGGTGAGTATCAGGTTCTTGCTCAACACGGGTCATTCAGCCATGGTCAGATGTGCCCATAAAGCAGCTGGAGGTGCAGTGAAGAGGACTTCCAGCCCGGCTTAATTTCCAGAACTTACTGGCTGAAAATCCTGCTCTGCAAAGCTGGATGCTTCCTCCATAACTGGTTCTACAGCATGCCAGACATAAAGGCATAATATCTGGAATAAGGAGTTCTTAAAATAAAAGGCCACCAGGGATTCATTATTCATTAATTTCCTGTAGTCCCAAGCATCACTCCTACATTATAAACAGACACATCCTGCACTGCTCGCTCAAGCTTATTAGACTGTGTTCAGATTGGTGGAGATCTGGACAGCTTTATAATTCACCTGAATTGCCTCACTCGTCCACTGTTATCTGACACTTAATGAAGGGGAGAGGAACAGGAGCAGAAAACATCAATTCATGCATGCTGGAGGAAGCTGTAGTCCCAAAGAAGGGCAGGAGATCTCACGCTTCTTAACTTTAATGGGATGCAAAACGCACAAGACCCCTTGCTGACAGATAATAACATGCGACTGCATCTAAAGTAAGTGCAGCACAATCCAACGTCCTTTGTGCCGGGGCACATTTGCCTGGCTGAGAAGCAATGGGGGTTGGGTGGAGGGACTCGTAAGCATATAGAGAAGAGATACACAGGCTCCTTGCTACAGCAATCATTTGTGTGCTGTCTTTCTTTCAAATAGGAACCCAGCTGAATCGATACACATTGAACTCCTTTATTATTTCAGGGCATGCACAGAACCAATTAGTTACTCGTTAAGGCAAGGCAGGTGGTGCGCTAATAAGAGCTAATGACACACCTTCTCATGGGAAGGCGCATTTTACTTCAAAGGGCGTCCGAACGGCAGTACCACACGTGCATCATGAAGAATGAAAAATCATGTTTGTTTGACGAAGACAAGCTTTGGGGAAGGTGCAATTTCTTAACCTGGGCCTGTGTAACCTTTGCACAAGCAGCCACCACGTGGCATTGTGACACAATGTCCTTATACAGACAATGTCCCAACCTCCTATTTATCTGTAGCCGTCATTGTGTGTTTTTGCATCAATCATCATATCTCCTTTTACCTGTTGTGGTTTTAACTGTTATTATTAAAGTCTAGAACGATGCAGTACATATATAATAACAGTATTTACTCTGTATTCTTGTGATATTCATGTAACAGTAATTTGCAGTTTCACAATGCACATTTCTTGAATATAGTAATTACTCACATCAGAAAGCAATCTCTGTCTTGCTCAGCCCCTGAAAGTTCCCTTTTCTTCAGATTGACAGCTCTCTGAAATTGCTTTGACAAAAGGTCAAAGTGTTAACCCGGGATGAACATACACTCATGCTATTCTGATAAAATAGAACAAGAAAAATCCAGACTTGAGAAGAGCCTTTTTATCCCTCATTTGATTTTACGCAAAAGTGACAAAAACAGCAGCACAGACCAAATATTTGTTTTGAAGTCTTGGCTCCCTCTGGTTTGCCGCTGCTTGTTTTGAAGTAGATCAGTGAAAAGATTTAAACCAAGAAAATGAAAAAAGATATCAAGTCCTCATGTTCGCATGTGTCTTCCCCATGGGACAGTGAATTGGAAAGGATGTAAATGTAACAGATGAGAAATGGGATGTGAGGCTGAGACCTATTGCAGGATGGCATTTAAAAAACACTTCCTGGAGGTGCACAGACACTACAAGGTGTGAGCTTATTCACGGCGCTCTGAGGGCTTTGCTCTCTGTAGTGTTTGTAACGTACACTCTTGTAGACATGGCACCTCCCACACTTGGCCGAATCGCCGTCCCCCTGCTCCAGTAAGAGATCAGAGGAAACATAGGGATCAGGCTGTTTAGGTGCTTCACATCTTGTTAAGGCTCAATGCTGACTCCTAAGTTTGTTAATTCTCAGAATCACCTGCCAAAACATGGTTCCTCTTCCTGTTCTACACATCAAACTAAGCAGTAGCTTGTATGGGACTCTAGAGAGTCTGGGAAGTTGAAGGCTTTGGTTACTTTTTGGAGGGAGTTTTCAATTTCCATTTAATAAGCCTAAGAGATGAAAATTAACCTACCAGTATCCGGACCTCCTGGTTTGGTGCCAATGTCTTCATGCAGTGTACATATTTTTAAAATGCAAAACTGTTTGGGCCACTTGTGGGTTAGGAAGGCTTATAACAAAGTTACAATAGATTGTAACTGCATCAGTCAGGGTGACTCTATGGCTCCCTTATCCATGTGGCAAACAGTTAAAGAGAGGTGAAGACCAGTTATTATATTATGGTGCTGGCAGTGGAAAACGGAGAGACATGTTGAAAAGAATTGAAGGCTCTCGAAAAAATTCCACCACCTGACGAGCAGAGTGCCACCTCAGGCGAGATGAAATGCATTATGCATGAAAAAATGACAGCTACATATGTCTGCTCAAGTGACATGTCATAACTATGCCTCAAAGCATTCATTTTTAAGAATCTACTAATTAGTAAGAGAAGATATACTTAAAATAAATTCCACAATAAGAAATAAATCTCTTCCCAGCCCTTGATATTAAAGAGGTCGATGATAAGAGCAAAATAAACATAAATAAAGTCTCTGGGGCTAAACAACAGGCTGACTAGGAAAGAGAAGTAAGGATTACTCAGCATGCCCAGGCACTTCTTACTTATCTGTTTCCAGAAAAAAGGGCATCGCTAGCATTGCAAAGTGAGTCAGTTAGTATAGAGACGCTCAGTTCTAAGTCAGTGTCATCCATTACATCTGCTCAATATTACAGCATTGACAATATGGTATTACAGATGTGGGATCACAAGGTGGGATGGAAGACCACTGTGCTCTTCACTGATGCATCAAAATACACACCTATGTAAGAATGCACACAAACACACACACATGTACAGTACACACAAATATGCACACGTGTAGAAATGCACACAAACACACACAGCCATAGGAATGCACACAAACACGCACACGTGTACAGTACACACAAATATGCAAACGCATAAGAATGCACACAAACACACGTAAGAATGCACACAAAAATGCACGCATGTCAGAATGTACACAAACACGCACATGTGTAAATAATGCACACAAACATGCACACATGTGAGAATGCACACAAACACACACACGTAGGAATGCACACAAATGTAAACACACGTAAGATTACACACAAACACGCACATGTGTAAGAATGTACACAAACATGCACACATAAGAGCACACACACATAAGAAGGGTCAGTGTTAATACACACATGCACACACACAGATACACACGCATATATGATTACATTTGTCAAAGTGTGTTAGCTTAACTATTTCAAAACTGCTCCTAAAGTCACCTCAGTATTTGCAGTAACCATCCAATACACCCATGTATTTTTTAACTCAACGACTTCCCCACATCCTATGGCTAATCAATACTTCACTGACTTTTAAAAATAATTAAAATAAATGAATTAAGTGAAATGGTTGAGAAATGTAACAAATGAGGTGCTCTTCTAGCCTTCCAACAAGATATGAGTAACTCTTTAGAGAACAGAAGATATTCTTATTAGTTTTTACTCTGTGTTACTCTTAATTTGCTCTAAAGTCAAATTGTATGCACATATACTTACTACCCAGAAAAATAACTATATCTATAATGAGATGTAGAATTATGTAGAAGATAGTCCTGTAAATTCCATATTTTTCATTCAAGCTGGTGTATAATAAACATGCTTTCACAGTAACGCAACCTTGAATAAGTGTATTTCTCTCTCCTTCTGCATCAGTTGAAGGCATTAAAGGCTGCCTCTGGACAAGTGTGGAGGCTGGACTAGTCCCAGTCATTACCTGGTCTTGCCCCTTTGCAAGGCATGTTTTGAAAGTGCACCGAAGTCAAACTAGGAAGATGTCAGCCTTTCCTTGTATGCTGGTTACTATGGCCTTGGTGACTATGGCAATCCTCTGGCACATTTGGATCAGCCCTGACATGTACCACTCAGTGAACTGTTCTGTCACTCTGGGCGGCATGGCGCCCCGCGTCTTCCAGACTCTGTGTTCAGAAAGTCGATAATTAGTCTCAAGTGGGGAGTCTTACTGCACCAACCGCTGAGATTCACTCCATAATGTGTATGTTTGTAGAATTAATTCCTCCATTCATTCCACATGGTGTTAAGCTCCTTTGGCTTGGGAGTCGGAAAACTCAGAGTGTTTTGTTAACTTTCCAGCAACCCTGTCCTGAATCATTTTATGTGTATGTTGTAGGGTGGCACTTCCTGTAAAAAGTCATTGAGTGTGTGTGTGTGTGTGTATGTCTGTATATATGTGTGTGTCTGTGTGTGTGTGTCCAAGTTTACCTTACCTTGTGGAGACCAAATGTCCCCACAATGTGATGAATACCCATTTTTTTTACCTTATAGGGACCAGTTTCCTGGTCCCCATATGGGAAAACTCAATTTCATAAAAATCCATGACTGAAATGAAAAAATTAAAAATTCAAAAACTCTTGTATTTTTTTTTGGTTACTTATGGTTATGGTTAGGGCTGAGTAGGGGTTAAGGTTGTCATAGTTAGCATTTTTCCCATAGAAATTAGTGAGCGGGCACCAAAAAGATACGATTACACGACTGTGTGTGTGTGTGTATGTGTGCTGCGGGGGGGTACAGGTTGACCAGTATACTGATTATTAGTAATCTGCATGACCTACAACCGTTACTTGGAACCAAAATACAAAAAGTAAAAAAAAATCTTGGCGTCAAAATTTAGAATAACACAAACTCCAACACAACATTTTGTTGAAATGCCTTTAAGCATACATGCATTAAAAGAGAACTTGAAAAAATGACCTTAATACACAAGGAGCTCCCAGTAGTTAACAGAAAGTTAACAGAATTTTTTTAACAGGCAGACTGGCAGGTACAAAGATAGATCCATTTGTACTGGCACCTGACCCCAAAATTACAAAAAGTGAAACATTGCCTTTGTTTATATTTCCATGAAAGCTGTACAAAGATCGCCTTGGGGTCATTTTTGATAAGGCGGTCACAAAATCATTTATGCACCTCAAACAACAGACAGAGACACACACATACACACACATTATGCAAGCTACTAACTGAATTAAACTAACACTTTCTTGTGCATGTGTAGCATTACCCATCCACAACTCCACACATGACTCAAGTTCACAGGCAAAATAAAGTAAATTTCAGGCAAATATTTCTTGAAAGCATTGCTTACTAATGAGGAACAGAGTCGGAGGGTATAAAGGTGCTACAGCTGACAGTATCCCCAGATGTCTCTGAAGCTACAAATGCACGTTTCAGTGCTCAACACGCTGCAGATCTGATTTGTTCAGATGTCCAGAAGGAACAGCAGAACAATGATTTAGAAGCCATACCACCTGCAGTTCAGACAAGGCCATTTTTCTGAAGTTAAGTTGGTCTGGCCAGTACTTGGATGAGGGACCAACTATGAAAGCTGGCTGCTGCTGGAATGGGTGTTGGTGTGGCCAACAGGGGAGCCCATCATGTGGTCTATGTGGATCCCAGTGCAGTGATGGGGACACTGTGACCAACAGGGGAGCCCATCCTGTGGTCTGTGTGGATCCCAATGCCCAAGTGCAGTGATGGGGACACTGTGACCAGCAGGGGAGCCCATCCTGTGGTCTGTGTGGATCCCAATGCCCAAGTGCAGTGATGGGGACACTGTGACCAGCAGGGGAGCCCATCCTGTGGTCTGTGCCTATTGAGCTTCACACCACCCCATATCAGAGAATTCTCTCCTGCCCCTTTACCACTACTGGTGCAGAATGGCTGCTATTGCATCATCCAAGTGGGTGCTACACAGTAGTGGCTAAAGTGGCTCCCTATTGGTTCTGTAAAGCACTATACATTCCTGCAACCCCATACATGCAAAGAAGCAGCAGCCTCTGTAGTGCTTGTGAAAGCTGTTCAGGGGGCTGAATCTGGTCCTGACCCAGCTGACGCTGACCTGACGAGATGCTAATTCTCCATGTAGAGTTTATGAGAATATATCATCCAAAAAAGGCTATCGCTTGCTAAAATAGTAATGTATACAGCTATGCAGTAATAAACCTATTAGTAATAAACAATTATGAGAGATGGGTATTAAAAATTAGTGGTATTCACTGATTAAATGCAGCCTTTCAGCCCTATGAAAAGGGAAAACTGACATATTCACAAAATTTGTGATGTTCTTCAGCTGCATCTGAGTAAAGTGCTTCTCAGACTGGCTCTGGAACATGATTTCTAGATGCATCTGAGTGAACTGCTTCTCAGGTTGGCTCTGGAACATGCTCTTCAGCTGCATCTGAGTAAACTGCATCTCAAATTCGCTCAGGATCATACTCTCCAGGTGCATCTGAGTAAACTGCTTCTCAGGTTGACTCTGGAACATGCTCTTCAGCTGCATCTGAGTAAACTGCATCTCAAATTCGCTCAGAATCATACTCTCCAGCTGCATCTGAGTAAACTGCTTCTCAGACTGGCTCTGGAACATGATTTCTAGATGCATCTGAGTAAACTGCTTCTCAGGTTGGCTCTGGAACATGCTCTCCAGCTGCATCTGAGTAAACTGCATCTCAAATCCACTCAGGAACATACTCTCCAGCTGCATCTGAGTATATTGCTTCTCTGATTGGCTCTGGAACACGTTCTCCGGCAGCATCTGAGTAAATTGCTTCTCAGGTTGGCTTTGGAACAAACTGTCCAGCAACATGATCATTGGCTCAGCACTCAGACAAAAAACATGTTTGAATTTCAAGGACACAAATCCCAATCTCTGTGTGATTTCGTGTCAAGATAGATGTACAAAATGTAGCTATCCAACCATATCCCTAGCCCAACACACACAGAATTTACAATGTCACTGAAATACATGAAAATGGTCTTACATTGCATAGATCTAAGTGTTTTTTTTCTGTACAGAGGTATGTGATGTTTTGAACAGCTGGGAGCCAAGTAAACCTAAGGAGGACTTTCCAACATGTTCATGGTACATTTATGTTGAATGTTATATGGTGTAAATTTATACACAACATTTTTATGGATAGGTGGATAGAGTCTTTAATGCTTTAAGTTTGTAGGATTTATAATACCAGTAAATGTGATATAGATGAGGCTGTTGTCTTCAGTTTTGTGCCTCAAAATATATATTTTTTTTTTTTTTTAATAATTTAGTCATAGATAAGCTTTTTTGTGATGCACAACTAAAAACTTTTCTACGCATTACCAATAATAACAGATACTTTGTTGATCCCCATGGGGAAATTCTCTTCATGCTTCCCACAACATGCTCTTTATAGGTGAGAGAAAGCTGGCCATAAAGGGCGCCACCTGTTACAGCTCCCAGGGAGCTGGGGGTTAAGGGCCTTGCTCAAGGACCTGCAGACATGCTGAAGCTGGGCAGAAACTGCCAACCTTCTGATCACAGGCACAGAGGCTTAGCCCACTGAGTCACACACTGCCCCCAAGACAGAGACCACTAAATATGAGTAGAAAGAAAAACAGTTGCAGCCAAGGGTTACTGAGGAAAGTTAAGGTTTAAAATAAGTCAAACAAGTTAAAAAAGGATTTGAATCCCAAGGCCTGCTGATAAGGATTCTCCTGCTAATAAAACTCTTAATGCAGATTCAAAGAGGAATGATGATAGAGTAGAATAGAAATGCCAAGGAAAAGTAAAACAAATCCTCAGTATGGCATCTTACCCCACTTAATCAGGGCGCAACTAGTAAATCCATCCCGGTTTTTTTTTTATTTTTAGTATTTTCACGTGACATATCCTATGGAATTATGCAGTGGCCAAAAATGTGCTAAGCAAATCAAAACATGCACTCAAGATTCTTCAAAGCAGCCACCCTTTATACAGAAGATGCCCTTGCAGACTCTTGGCATTCTTTCAGCTAGCTTCCTGATGTGGACAGCTGGGGACCCTTCCAGTCCAGCTCATTCCTAGCCATTTTTTTTTGGGTTTAGGTAAGGTGAACATGGAGGCAATGCCATCTCCTGCAGCTCTCCTATCTGGAGGTGTGAGAAAACATGTATATATTGGTGCTGTAATGTTATGTTTGTTAATAAAGGAAGACCTGCCCAGGAAAGGCCTACCTTTCCTGACCAACACCAATAAATAAATAAAATTCAGGGCTACTCATATGTTTAGTCAATTATAGGAATCTAGTGTATGAGTGAGATGTCTAAAATCAGGCCACAAGTCTCACAGCGTTGTGCACATAAACAGAAATGGTTGAGACCTGACACACCAATTGAACTGGGAGACTCTTACAATGGGGCTCAGAAGACTACTAACATATGCCAATTTTTCTGTGCTTATCACTATAATGAAAAAAGAAAAAAAAGTTGTAGCCAAGGGATGCTGGGGAAAGTTAAGGTTTAAAATAAGTCAAACGAGTTAAAAAAGGATTTGAATCCCAAGGCCTGCTGATAAGGATTCTGCTTCTAATAAAACTCTTAATGCAGATTCAAAGAGGAATGATGATAGAATAGAATAGAAATGCCAAGGAAAAGTAAAACAAACAAATGAGGAATGAAAACTGATTGGAAAAATCACTCTGCTACACTAATAACAGATCGTTTTATGTAAATGACACCTATGACATTAGACTTCAGTTTAGTTTGAATGCTTGGATCAGAACAAACGCAAAGCAGCCAATCTCCCAATGCAAAGTGGACGTACTTGGCAGAAAAAGACTTCCCCCCTCCACCCCCTTAGGGTTTGATTGGTAACAATGTTTTACATTAAGTAGGTCATGCCTGATGGAGACAAGAAGCTTCCATCATTGCACTGCTGTGTAGAAATTGATGCAGCCCATGCATTAGGAGATTGCATATTGATAAGAGGAAGATTTATAA
Organism: Cryptomyrus ogoouensis; assembly: GCA_025773925.1. Classification (NCBI taxonomy): domain Eukaryota; kingdom Metazoa; phylum Chordata; class Actinopteri; order Osteoglossiformes; family Mormyridae; genus Cryptomyrus; species Cryptomyrus ogoouensis. The sequence goes on along the minus strand of JAOYFF010000015.1, from coordinate 21,100,622 downwards.
TGCATAGCATAATGGCAGCAATCTTTTCAGTAAAAATTAATTAATATGTAGCTGTGACAACTATAAAGGTTTCATTTGTAGTCCTCTCCTTATTGTAGATGTGTGTGTGTGGTATCATTGTGTGACATTTAAATTAAATTATTTATTCATATGAGATATCCAGCCAATCAACTATTTTTTTTTAAGATTACAAAATTATTATAAATAATTATGTAGCTATAATTAATGAATGCTTATTGACAAAGACCAGTGCTGGTCAACCCATTGGCCACAGAGGCGACTAACATCTGCTATCATCTGAGGGGGCACCAACTGAGCCAATTACACTTTGCCTCAAATGGGGCTGCTGGTGGTGAAGCTTGCCTATGGTGCTACATGGGCTTCAACCGATACTGACACAAGGAACCAGTTTGATTACATTGTGCTGCATCTTTGGTACTTCAGTTGAGCCCATTTGAAGCATCCTTCTTGCTAAACTCTCTTCATAAATTGCATCTCAACCTACTGGTAAAAGTGCAGTAGCATCAGATGTTTTCTTTTATTTCTAGAGGTTTGCTGCAGATTTGTGTAGAAATATAAAAACAAAAACAGAAATAGAAGTGAGCTGCTGTGATATGCTCCCAGAGGCTTTCTATTCTGTTTCTAGCACTTTACTCATGCACATCGTAACAATACAATCAATCCTCAAGACTGCACATGGTAATAACTGTTTATACCTTTGCTTTGATTAGTTTCTCTTTACTAAGTTATATATATTTATATTTCCTTCTCCCAGGATTAACCATGGAATTCAGGTATATAAATCGCGTAAATTCCCATGGGAATAATGAGATCCATATTAAGTTTAGTTTGTGGCAGTTAAAAAAACTTACAGCCCAGGAGTAAGTGAACTTTGGGCTGTTTGCGGAACAACACATCTTTCTCTTTTGCTCGTTATCTGTCTACTTTTCTATTGCTTCTAATGTGTTATTAGTCGAGTTTCCTACTCAAGGATTCAGTAGAAAATCTTGCTGGGTTTGCACCTTAAACTTCAGGGTAGAAACTGCAGTGTCTTTCTGTTACTCCTAGCATTTCACAATCAACTTCGCACCATTATTCAATTATTCATATCTTAAGTGGGAATCTCCAGGAAGATATCCACCACTTATTCCAGGAAGTGAAGGGCACAAGGTACACACATACACAATTATACTTCATGGGCAATTTAGAGACACTAATTATCCTTATTGCATATCTTTGGACTGGGAGAAGAAACCAATGCGATACAGGGAGACCATGCATGCTGCACACACAGAGGGCTGGAGGAGTTCAATCCCCCACCCCAGCAGATGCGAGGCACGTGTTAGTGCTCAACCGTTGTGTCACTAAAATGAAGCTATTTCATTAGTTCATCAACCTAGTTAGCATTTGTGGGGCAAGGAAGTAAGATATATCAAAGCTTGTCATTGCATTCCACAGACTTCGGAATGATGGCATATAGGGAATCAAGCAATATCATCCTTAAAATCTGTTCTTTAAAATTCATAACATGGGAACTGGCTTGCTGGTCAAATGTTTAGAGATGGTGGAATAACCAAGCAAGAATCCATATTGAATCATAACATTATACACTGCCCGGCCAAAAAAAAAGTCATCATTTGAATTTATATCAGCAAATACTGAAGAGCCAATGACTGGATCATTATTACAGCTCAGCAATGTTATGCACCAATAAAGTAAAGTCAGCTGAGTACCTGAATCTACTGAATGGCCAGGTTACACCTCCATTCATCATCAATGGATTGTTTTCTTCCCTGTTGGCATGGGCATATTCCAGGACAAGAATGCCAAGATTCATTGGGTTTGAATTGTCGAAGAGTGGTTCAGGGAGCATGAAGAATCATTTTCATGCATGACTTGGTCACCACAGAGTTGTGACCTTAACCTCATCGAAGGTCTTTGGGATGTGCTGAAGGAGGCTTTATGGAGTGGTTCAACTCACTTGTGAATACAGGATCTCAGAAATTAATGCAAATCTGGATGAAAATAAAGGGTGAGACATTGCATTAAGCCTGTGGAAACAATGCCATGGCAAATGTGCGTCATAATCAAAGCTAAAGGCGGTCCAATGAAAAATTCAAATGGAGACTTTTTTTTGGCCGGGCAATGTATATTCCTGGCTATGTATGTCTCATAAGAAGGTCAGGTGGACGGCAGGATGAGACATAAACTTGGTGCTTCTGTAATTGAATTCTTTTTTTTTCAAATCATCACACTCATTTTTTAATTAAAAATGCAGGGTGGGTGTTGTATCTTAAATGTACGGTGCCCCACAGAGGAGTGGTAAAAATAATTAATAGAAAAAATAAGGAATCATTTTGTGTTGTCTCGCAAGACATTAGCATTATCTCACAGATATTTGCATTACCCTGCAATACTTTTGCAAGATCTCACAAAATTTGATCTTTTTAGGAGTAACTGTGTCATGGATGGACTTAACAGGAGGCAAGGGTAGGCAGTCAACTAGGGGCCCCATGAAGACAGAATTGCCACAAGATACATTAATTATGAATATAAGATAAAGTTATAGAAAAATGTTATCAGTTATTTGTGTTTTAGTGAGAGTTTTCAGGATGTACTACATCGGCCCCCTTCCCGTCTATAATGGATTATTCCTACTTTGAGACTTTGCACTATACAGCTTTCTTTTCACACTGGATTTTACTGATTGTGTAACTGTCAACTAGAGAAGCACAAAGTAGTCTAACAGAAGAGGAAAACGGCATTGAGATACAAGACTAACTCTCCCGCTAGAGAGTCAGACAAATTGTGAACAACACAACTACACGAATGTATGAAAAAATTGAAGAATAACCTTAGCCTCAGGAGCAGAGTAAGGTTTAGGTTATCCTAGGCTACAGCCCAGGGCCCCAGCAAAAGACGGAACAGTTAATCTTCTTAAATTTAGATCCGCCAGTGTGAAACCTTCTTGCCCCCAGTCAACATACCAAAAAGCACTCCTGCCCCCACCCGGATTGGTAAACATCACTGGCCCTTCAAACATTTTAATTAGCATATAATTGGTCTTCCATTGTTTTTAATTCCCTCTCATTTCTCTTTTGGCACCAAAAAATTTTTCAAATCCCCCCTTTAGGGGACCCCCATCCCATGTCAGCTTCAGGCCCCCAGAGAAGTTAGTCCGCCTGTTATGGATGCAGGGCATGGTGTCAGCGGGAAATGAGGGTGACAATCCCCTTGTAGCTGCAAGACAAAGGGATTCATTAAACAAAGCAGAACACCAAGGGGTAAACCACAAAATAAAGGGACCACGAGTGGTCAGAACTAAACTTGAGGGGGAAAAAAAACAACTAGAAGATAATAAATTAACATACAAAGGAACTGGACAACACCAGGAACAGAACTTGGAGAAAGAGCAGCATAACACATAGTAACAAAGCACAATGAGTGAAGGGCAGGAAAAAGGCTGGTACTTAAATAGACTGAACCCAATAACTAGGGGCAGGTGTGGCTATACAAACCTAGGGGCAACGAGGAGCAGGTGCGGACAATCCAATCGATTAATTAATTAAGGTGCAGGACAACAGATGGCATAAATTATGAACATGGGAACTAAGAAATATTGACAAACACAGAGGGTTAACACCGGGGGGGTATTTTCCGTACGTCGCTTAAATCATTCGCGATCAGATGCCTCATCCTGGATGAGTTAATGCCGGTGAAACTCATCCGGGATAAGTCGGTTTTTCAAACGCAGCAGTGTAGTAGATTAGTCTAGCTGGATCCATTCATCCGAGATGATTGCACGGGAACGCACTGCTTCAAAAGCCCATATATATCAAGTCTAGAAAACCTGATTGGTAAGTCTCTCATTGGCTTCCACAAGACGTCAAAAAACAGGGTGCAATTTTTCACGCAATCCGAGCAGGATCTTTTATTAGAGGGGTGTGATGAATTCAACGATTTAATATGTACTAAAGGAAATGCTTCAAAAGCGGCCCAAACCAGAAAAGATGGCTGGCAAAAAGTGTCCGACAAATTAAATGTGTAAGTACTTTTTAGTTATTGTATTTATCACTTGAATGTAGTATTACGTACGTTTCCAATGTTTCATTATTATCTTATTGTCATAATTACAGATCAAATACAAGCACAATCATGCAGGACATGGGAACAAGTAAAAGTGAAGTACAAAAATATATTTCAAGCTGGTAAACACAACATTTCATATGTATGTGTGTGTGTGTGTGTGTGTATGTATATATATATATATATATATATGTATATGTGTGTGTGTGTGTGTGTGTGTGTTTTATGTATATGAAATGTAGGAAATCTGATATTTATAAAACATTCCTTTTGAAGCTAATAAGAAGGCAGACAAAACCTTTGGAAATTCTGGGTAATGAGAATATTAGTATGATTTTTAAATTCTTTATAGAACAGTAATTTCATTGCGTATACATTACCTGCAATGGCATAAAATGTGTCTTTAATTGCCTGCACTCGCAGGTGTCTGGGAAAAACAATTGCTAATTGCCTGGCAAACTGTACTCTTTGATATATTTTCCGCCTCGCCTACAGTATACAAAAAAGTGCCGCTTGTAAAATATCTGAAGGCAAAGCACATTGTCTGTGTGGCTGTGAGAGCCCGACTTCGCCTAGTTAGACTTATATTATACGGAGGTAATAAATCTTTAAGATATAATATTCCATCTCAGCTGAAGTGGTATCTTTCGAAAAGAATATCACCGGGCAACAATAAAGGATCTTGCCGATCACGCAAAACCCTCTCAATTTGAAATTCCCTTCTTATTATTTGTGCACCGAATGCAATGGGTCGGTCATCCATGAATGGCGAGGCCATGACTGAACAGATTTCCATGCACGGACACTGATTAAGTGTGTGAGCTAATCCTTGTTTACGTAGAACAAACCTGCTACGAGCAGGTTTGAGGATTTGGGTGTGCTGCTATGACAAGGATGCCAGGATCATGCCAAATTGTCAACAATTACATCTGGCTAAATGAGTAATCCACATAATAGCCCCCAGAAAGGACCAGGAACACAAACACAAGCAGAACAGAATCAATCCAGACACAAGCAGGATAAAGCAAAACAGGGAAGCAGAGATAGCTAATACACTAGGAAAAATAGAAAATCACTAAACAAAAGAGGTGAGCTTAACCTTGAATTAATGACTACAGAATTACAGCCTTTGTGTTACACACTCAACACACACTGAAGTATGTTGCAGTTTGGGAACCAAGGAAAGCACACTACAGACTTAGGCACACTGGGGTTGATGGGCAAGAGACAGGGAGGAGGACAAGATGCTGTGGCCCTGGGCTGTAGCCTAGGATAACATAAACCTTACTCTGCTCCTGAGGCTGCGTTTTGCCTGCCTTACCTGTAATTAAACCCCGCATTCCGCGATACCCTGACGTCTGCGCTTTTGTCTCCGTTCCGCCCCTGCTGGACACAACAATATTATTATAATTAAATGTATTAATGGATTAGTATTAATATTAAAATAATTAATAAGAAATCTTTATTTTTAAATGTATTTCATTATATAATAATTACTGTTACTGTCTATCATTTTCTAAATGTATTTTTACTGTCTAAATATATGTATTCAGCTAGTGTAAACATGGATGATGCTATCACAGCGCATGCTAGGCTGAGACTGAAGCTTTACCCTTTGTTTCCGCTGAGAGACGTGCCACGTGACTCATTTCTCCGTGCGTACAAGTTATCTTAGGTCTGCGTTCACGGTTTGACTTCTGAAATTCAGATTGAGTTCTAGGTAATTTTTTTTTTAACTGGTTGGTTCGACTTTTAAGAAATTCGAGTTATAATGAGTTCGAGAAATGAGGTACCACTGTATTTATTTATGTAATGAACCATATAGCACAAACAAGGTGGGTAAACAACATCCTCTCCAATCATACCATACTCATGAACAGAGAAGTACATAAAAAAAATACTTCTACAACTACATTTTCAAACCACTTGACATTATACATGTTTTTACAGCAGGAGGAGAGGTTAGCGGAACTGAATCTGTTTATCCTAGAGCAAAGGAGACTAAGGGGGGATATGATTCAGGTCTATAA
>JAOYFF010000015.1:21063275-21077794 GCA_025773925.1 Cryptomyrus ogoouensis | reverse complement strand
CATGCTATCGAGCCTTTCTGCGCATGTGCAGTTCCACCGTTTTGGGATTAGGGTTAGGTTTTAGGGGTTAGGGTTAGGATTAAAGTAAGGGTTTTAGGGGTTTTGTGGGGTTAGGGTTAGGGTAAGAGTTAGGGTTAGGGTTAGGGCTATCGATTAGCACTATGGTAGCATTTTTCGACAAGGCAGCATATATCGACAGAACACCGGCAGTAAGTCGGACTCGTTTCTGGTTAGGGATTGACTCCACCAGGGCTGCCTTTTATCAGGTTTTATCAGCGTGTCCTGGGGAAGATCCAGGACACGCTGGAGGGACTATGTCTCTCAGCTGCCCTGGGAATGCCTCGGGATTCCCCCAGAGGATCTGGAGGAAGTGGCTGGGGAGAGGGAAGTCTGGGTTTCCCTGCTGAGACTGCTGCCCCTGCGACCCGACCTCAGATAAGCGGAAGTTAATGGATGGATGGATGAATTAGATCCAAATTATGTAATTAGGGATCAACTATCAGCCCATGTAATACAGCTGTACAGCAGATTTACATTATTGTACCACTGCTGTCTGATTCACACCTACCAAAAAACTGCATGTGTTCGTGTGTCTGTGTGTGTTTGTGTGTGTATAGAATACCCCATGGAGATATCCTGATAATACAGTGCCCATCTTTTTGGGATAGGGCATTTCTCGTACATAGAAATTTATGCAGTATAAAAATTGTAACCCATTACTCTAAGGGCAGCAGAAGCAGGCAGAATGACAGAATGTCTTTCAACAGATATCTGACAGAATCACTGATCAGCTTCATCCTACTGAGTCTTTGTTTGTTTCCCAACAATGTATAAACACTACATTAAGGTTGCTATATTGTAGTATATTTTATGATAAGCCAATAAATATGAAAGCCCACTCTTTGCAGGTTTCAGCATGAAATGGATTTTAAAACCCCATACAACTATACCACTCTTGTGAATAAATGAATTATTGACTAAAAGCTCGATATATTGGGACTTTCTTAAACCTGGTTTAGTGCTGACGAAAACACTACCTAAATCCTCTCCATGTGACTTATGCATTGCAGGGGCAGTGTTACTGAAAGTTATAAATCTGATCTCTGTTTATCTCTAAATGCAATTCATGTAATAATCCTACAGAGAGAGATGCCTGCTTTAATGAAACACAGATTGTGGTTGAAAAGCAGGTAAAGTCATAACTGGGGAGGCATGAGGTTTAGACAAACCAAAACAGTATTGGAGAGACAAAACACAGGTGAAAGCAACAGAAAGGCAATTGGCAAGGTATCCAAATCCAAAGGGACACACAGGCTAGAATCGTAGGTCCAAAGAACAGAAAGTACAGGTCATATACAGCACAGGAATAGATATCATAGGACTGCTCAGTACTGTGCAGGTACTCAATATTTCACACTGAACTAGCGAAGCAGCTGGTCTAAACTAAATTAAGAGATATGCGCTGCAGGCAGTCAGAACTAGGTGATGATGATGGTTGTAGGTGGGGCTGGTCTAGTGAAACTGAGCATGATTGTGATTGGTCCGAGAAGGGCATTGCAATAAATAAGCTTGATACTTTTAAAACACTTGTGTTCTCCGTTGTTTTTTCAGTTTAGTGTTTACAGTTCAGTCTCTTGTTTTTATACATAATTTTCCAAATCGCAAAATTTTGGCTACCACTAATAACATGAAGAATTTAACATTCACATGGATACGCTTACGTAATTCTAAAATCAGTCAATAATTAATATGTGCCATTGCCCAGAATACAGGAGAGCCTTCAATTGTGATAATTACATTCTAGACCTTTTCTTGTGGAATCATATCTGTTAGTACCTCAGTGTTTAGACATGAACTGTGATAACCTCTCCTTGAATAGTTAAGCTCTTCATTTGAATAATTTCTCATGAAGTGCAGCACCAGCTTCATTTGGGGAGGTTTTTAATGAATTTGCATCACTACCTTTTTTTGTATTGCGGTACCAAACTCAGGCGTTTAATCAGCCTGATCAAAAATCAACAGACAAATCATGTCCCGGTAAATTAAATATTTCAAAATATACTATTAAAGTACTATGTTTGGCTAGGTCAACATATTTCTTCCATGTAATAATTTATAAAATGGACAACCCCAAATTTCTCTTTAACTGCAAACTAAACATCTCAAGGCAAATAAAAAAATCAACATGCACTATGCAGAAGTAAACACTTCCTAAAAACATATACTTCACTCTACTGTGCATATGGTTCCAAGTTTCTAAAGACATTTAAGCAAGTCCTTTCTCTAAAGTCCTAACTTTAGCCTGCATTAGACACTTAATAGCCCACCAAGCTTCCAAATTTCTATATTTTCACACAGTATGTTACAGAATATCATAACATGGCACATGTCTGTATAATGAATAACTTACTTCCCTCCTCTCACTGAGATGATGCTATTATTCTTTTTTTTCTTCAGTGCTACTTTTGTCACAGTATATCACCATATTATTTGAGGAAATCTCATTTGTATAAGAGGGGTGCTTCCTGTTTTGGTTTTAACTGCCAAGTCAATTTTTCATATAATGATGAACCATTAACGCACTGAATACTCAGTGATCAGGTTAGGAGTTCCTCAGGGCTCAGTGCTAGACCCCAAACTCTCCCTCGATATATACTGTACTGCGCCTTTGGGAATTTATCTGTGGGTTATACAAAAATCTAGTCTATGCATTCACTACTCTAAGACTATTTTATAGAACATTCCTGTATGAAAGACTTCTAACCATCTTTCAGCAGACTGATACAACTGTCCACATCTGGCCTCTCTCAGTGTCCTGCCTCAAACAATTGGATTGCTATACCACAATCACTCCCAGCTAATGCTGGCATTTACTATGAAGTCCTGTTTACATAGTTTTGACCATGTACATTTATTTTTTATTACATATTTTTTAACTATTAATTGAGACAATTTCCTGTGACACTTTTTTTTCATTTTTATACTAAATTAAACATGACCGATCGATTCTATGGATCGCAGGCTACTCTGAGCATGCTACACTGGCACACTGATATATAAAGACTACCCAAACCAGCAGGGCTGACAGGAAAAAAGGTGACTTTAGCTGTACACACATGCTCTTTTTGTGGGGAAGATAGGACTGGAGGTGTGGGGGTGCTGAACGGGATTGGAGGCACCCCCGCTTTGAAGGCCAGGCAGACTCCTGCCGCAGCTGGACCACCCACACAGTGGTAGAGCCGGCCAAGCAGATTAATGAAGCAGGAACTTGTCTCGGTCCCCAAATCTTCTGTTGCGGAGAGGAGATGCAGTCAAGGCCGAATCTGTCACCTGACTGACCGGCCGGATCTCGGGGATGCTGTGGGTGTCTTTTTTACTGGCCTTGATGAGGCAGAGAAGTGAGAGAAGTGCCAGCTGCATAGATGTTGTTCCCGGTGGCTCTGAATGGGAGCACTCTGTTCTGGGAGCTCACGGTGAGGCTGAACTGGGAAGATATATGAGGTGAGAAGTAGGATGGGGGGGGGATCAGTGATCCAGCCAAGCTAGCCAAAAGCACCCATGTGAATGATGTACAATTCAGCCTCACCTGAAACAATCAGCACATTATTAAATTATTATCATAATGATGACATAAATGAGCGGTTAACTGGAGTATAATTAAAATAATACATCTTTAAATGCCATCTTGGAGCTCGGAGTCAATAGATATAATTTTCTTTTATTTCATTGTTTTAAATATATTGTTAGCAGTGCAACCATGAAAAATCAGTTTGGTGTCCTAAGCTTTTAGGTAATTTTTTCTCTTTGAATGCAACACTGGTATATTTGCTTTCCCCTGTAAACCTATTGAGAGTTGTTTATCTGTTTGTTGGATGTCACTTTAAGATGATAGAAGCTGAGGTGTTAGACATTGATGTGACATTGTTTTGATCAGCAGCAGTGATGCAAGTTGCAGATAAAAGCTGTATGCAGTTATCAAGTATTTCTCAAGTTAATTTCTAGAAAATGCTTGAAAGATGTTACCCAACATAAGGTGTCACAGTAGCCTCACATATCCACGGTTGCTCTGTGCAGGTGGAGTTTGCGTGTTCTCCCCTCGCTTGTCTGTTCCCTTTGGGTGTCGAAAGACACACAGTCAGGTGAACTGATGTCTTTAAACCGCCCCTAGTTTGTGGCTACAAATCAGAATTGTACTTGCATAGGATTTATGGCTAGTTGCTGACTAATGCTGAATTGAAATTCGAAAGTATTCCCCCATACCCGGGATACACCTCAACAGAACTTGTGACATTTTTAACAACTACACCCCCTGCTGGCCTTTAAAATGGAGAATCCATAAATACAAATCTGAAAATGATTTATGGAGTATTTAATTTATTAATGCTGAATCAATCACTCTTTCATCTTTATTCAGTGAAATATAATGTGACAACAAAAAAACAAAAAACTCACATCATAAACAATGCTGGGTGAATCTGGTAGAAAGCAGAACGTAATAAAACACAATAGTTTAGTTTGAGAGTGTGTGTGTGTATATATATATATATATATATATATATATATATATACACACACACACCTCCTTACTTACCGTTACATATTTGCTTCACCCTGGCATGGCTACTCTCCATGTGAAGATCAAAACCTTGTTTTATTACATTGAGAACATGACTAAATCACTACACAATTATTATTATTTAGAATTAAGTGATCATTGTTGACACACCACAGCACACAACAATGAAATGTGCCCTCTGTATTGAACCCATATGTGACGTTATAACATAGCAGGGGGCAGCTAATTCAGCACCCAGGGAGTAGCAGTACCTTGCTCAGGGTACCTCAGTGGTGCCTTGCCAGTCAGGGATTTAAGCCTGCAATATATTGAGTATAAGTATGCTTCCCTAATCATTTTGCCACCACTGCTCAGTAGTAGTAGTAGTAGTAGTAGTATAGTAGTAGGTTGACGCCCTGTCCGGGGTTGTTCCCTGCCTTGCGCTGTAGACCCCCGCGGCCCTGAATAGGACAAGCAGGTACAGAACATGGATTAATGGATGGAAGGATGGTAGTACTACGAGTAGTATTTGTATTAGTGGCAGTAGTGGTAGAAGGAGTAGCTGTATTACAGAAGTTAAATAATGAAGTTTGTCTTTACGTATCATCTGTTTAATGGCACACTCCCTTCTCCCCTGTTGTGGACAATTTAGTGGTCATTAATTCTGCTCTGATGCTGGAAAGCAGCTTCCTCATGGAGAGACACAGTGCAGGGCTGCACTAGGCTGTGGTAAGCAAGGCACTGCTGCTGGGTGGTAGGCTATTAAGTAGCTCAGTCCCCTATGAGACAGCGAGGGAGAGAGAGGGAAAGAGAGAGAAAGCATGGAAGGGAGAGGAAGAGAGTGATAGGATGGAGGGGACGAGATGAAGAAGAATGTGATAGGGACTCAGAACTGTGCTTACTCCAGTATATTTGACATTTTTTAAAACAGCATTCCTTCTGTTTAAGTAAAGGATTCGCGGGTCACCCTGACTGTCAGTGATGTATGGGTATTTGTATTTAGTGACAAAGAAAGAGCAGGGAAGTCGGCCCCAAACCCTCAGTGCGCTCACAGCAGCTGCGATGCTCCATGTCTCACACTGCCATCGATCTGCCCCTCTTTATTTCTTGCTTTTGGAGTTGTTTCATAACAAAGTCAGTGAAATCCGTCAGTCGTGAAATACACAATGCAAAGGTGAGGACCATGTTTGCCACATGACTTTGCTGTTAGAAATCTATACCATTTGTGTTCTTATTTCCAGTATATTTTAGAGCTTTGATGTTCCTACTGCCTACCGAAATTAATACAAATACTGACAAGATGTTTATCTTACCCTTAATATAGGCAATATGATTTATCTTTTGGACAACAAAATCATTATTAAACTATAATACTGGCAGTACAGTAGAGTATTAATGCAGATAATGTTTGTTTACATGGGGGAAAAATATATATATATATATATATATATATATATACACACACATACACACACACACACACACACACAAATGTTTTGAAACCTATTTGTGTTTCAGGTTCATTGGAGCTTTTTGTCTTCAGTAAAAGGCCATTGGCCATATGCTTTATAGCTTAAAGAAATGTAATGGACTCTGCAAGATTAATTATTTTTCACTTTCTTTAAACACATGGGGATGTGCATTTGACCAATCAAATGAGAGAATGATACAGTGTAACATAGAGGTATGAAAACTAATATAATGAGCAAGTATGAACAATGAGTAGTGTATGCTAGATTTTATGTCAGCAAATTTGCAGCAAAAGTCCCAATGACATGGAGGACAGGCTAGAGGGAGGTTGCTGATCTACGGAGCCCAAGGTTACAGTGGGGCTACTGATATCCACAAATTAATCACTAAGGGACATAGCACACCAATGTATGCATGTCATGTTCATTTGAAATGAGGAGTAATGTCAAGACTCTAGTTACAAATATAGCTTTTTGGGCTGTTGTGAACCAGTTGCTGTAAAAAATGCTAATAGACTCAATGTTTGCTGTAAATGAATGGTGTGGAGTTTTCCATGGAATTAAATTTGAACACATCAGAAAAATGTTAAATAATGCTGAATGTATACATAAAACATGGTTTGGTAACAATTTTCTGAATTGACTTCCGCTTCTGGTATCCATTGCTACTTTTACTAACTCATACGTGATACCTGTGATAGTGATTCCTGTGTTTACTGTGGATGCATCCTAAATCGCACATTTGTTTGCTATGTAGTAGGTGAACTATGGCATGCGAAGTGAGGAGTATGTCCAGGTCCTCAGTATGGATGAGACAGTAAGTGAACAGTACTCAGATAACATTACACGGCAGAGGAAGTGCCATTTCTGTACAAATTTCAGTAGAAAACAATCCCCAGTCATGCAAGTTAACGGAAATATTTATTCATATACTGTTCTCATACATATTGTACATACTGCATTAACAGTCAAATAGTAGGCTTCAAACAAAATTCAATACATAATGTGTAAGTATGCGATTTTGGATGCAGCCTGTGACTTCATCACAGTAAATAACTAATGGAAAGCAAAATGGGATTTTCAGTGAGCGCACTCGTACTAAAGTATCAGTATTTTGGCCATACTGCATAGTAAAGTGCATTTCATCATATAGTGTTTTTCAACAACTAATGAAGACAACAAGCAGAAAAAAACTTCTTAGAATAAATCAGCATATGATGAAAACCAAATTAACGAGTAACCCTTAATTAAATAATGTTATTAAAATCTGGGTCATGATCAAACAATGAGTGATTAAACAATGATCTAATAATACAAAATTAGACATCAGGTCTAATTTGATCTGAACATCTGAATCCAATTTGTGTCTAGAACTGGGTTCCTGTTCACACAGTAAGAAAAGTGGGCTCTGATGAAAATTTCAGTTTGCCACTGCAACCATCTGACAGGTGGCCCTGTTAAAATTCGACTGCAGTATTATGGACAGCTGGTACCACCGAACCGATCAGTGAGCATCTAGTAACCTCTAATGGAACAAGCCCTACCAAGCCCTACCATGCCAGGACACCCTCGCCGAACTCTACTGCATTATCCGTGCACTGGTGTTTTAATACTCTGAGCTGCCACTCATGAAACTTTCTGTTGCTTGTGTTTATGCTCACAGCCCACCTCAAAGAGGATGCTGTTATAAGCGACAGTTCACAAGTCAACCTAACATTAACTCTGTAGACCAGCCTGAAAAGAGGCCAGCATTGGCTCCTATTGGTTGGCTCTGCAGCGGCAAAAAAAAATCTTGGGAGCACGCTGGGCACAAGGACCAGTCTGATGAAGAGACGCTCACAGGTCCAGGACTGATTATCTATGGAATGACCAAAGGCCCGACTTGGGGTGCTCCTTGCACAATGAGTTAGGTTGTTCCTCACTCCCCTCTCAGGTGAGCCTTCAGGAGAAGGACATTAAAGCTGTAACGGATTCTGAGAGCACCATCATCCTGTACTGGGCAGATATCATGTACTCTGGACATACACTCCCTGGACAGCTAGCACCCCATGACCTGCACTCTTGGAAACATGCACTCAGGTACTTAAGTCTGCCTTGTGGTATCAGTGGGAACTGGGTATATTGTAAGAATGCTGGCCACACAGGCATCCATGATTCAGGACTCCATTAGGCTTGAACTGATTTTCACCCCAGGGGGGAACTGCCAACTGGGCTCTGAGACTGGGCTCATATAGTCATGCTGCCACACGCAGTGGACACTTTCCAACCCCCACTGAATGAATGGCGGTTCACAGGCCAGCTCTCACAGACACTCCTCTCATAAATGCACACTTCCCCCTCCTCTATCTCAGGTCTCATACAGTCCACACAGAATGCCTAAACCCAGAGTGGATGAGCTGATGGAACGGGCCCCATTCATTTCAGTCCTCAACCTTACTAAGGGCTTGTGGTAGGTACCGCCTGATAGCTAAGAAAAAATTGCATTTGGTACCCATAATGGGTTCTAGGAAGACATGGTCCTCACAAGCCTCAAGAAATGTTGCTATATTGGATGTGCCTCATCAAGACCTCCAAGTCTGAGACAGATGCCCTCCTGGGGTTGGATGGATACTACCAACAGTATATCCCAATGCTTTTTCCCTACAGTGGTAACCCCACTCTCACACCTCATAAAGAAGGGCTGACTGGATAAGATCTTATAAACCCTCCAGGTTGAGGAAACTTCTCTGAAGGGTTCTCTCACCACTGCACCCCTCTGCTCCTCATTATCCACACTGCTGCCTCCAACATTAGGCTCAGGGAACTCTTGACTCAGGACCTTGTGGAGCATCCCATGCTGTACCTAAGTCAATTTAACACCTGCACAGACAAAATATACCATGATGGAGAAGCAAGCCATAAAGTGGGCTATCAAGCTCCCTTGGGTCTCCTGCTCAGTTGTTGCTCTAGCTGCCGGACAGGTGGTCCAGTATGAGTTGCAACCCCAGGGCCAGTAGACACCTATCAAAATGTAGTACCAGGGTTGTGAACCCCCAGCACCCCCCCCCCCCCCCCACCCTTAAACATTCATGGCTGACTGTCACTAAAGAAGCCAGGGATATTAAGCAGGAGAGGATGGGCCAACACAAAAAGCAGCAGCTAAGCAAAGAGGAGGAATTGTCCAGCGAGCACCTACTAGCTGCTAATGGTAAGCACACCCAGGGCATTTCCCACCAAGCCTGGGTATCCTCATGGATCCCTGCCACTTGCCCTGTTCCCCTGTCCATTCACTTCAATAAGTCCAGCTTTTCAGTCATCTGCTTGCATGTGTTTATGCTCACCACAGTGCTACAACCCTATTAGTGAAAGGCGTGCACACTTTTGCAGCTAGGTTGTAAGTTTAATTGTTATTATTATTATTGTTGTTGTTGTTGTTTGTTATTTCAATTAATTGTCCTAATTAATTGCTCTTTCTCTTGGATTCTGTTGATTATAAGGTCACATTAAACACTGAAAAATATCTGACATGATTTAACGCACAAAAACCAGCAATTAAAAAAACAAAAAAGATTGTGCAGAATTTTTATATCACTGTATGTAAGAATTGTTTTTAAAAAATCAGAAATCAATGTAAAGCCAGAGAATTTGCTATTTCCAGCATGTATTGATACAAAATTAATAAAACTGCAGAACTGTATTGCGTCCAACCCACAAAAAATGTGGTTTATCTATTAATAATAAAACAATAAATGTAGTTATAATGAGATGTTTTGATAACTGCATAAACTATCATGTAATAGCAAGATAGTTTATATATCTACTGTAAGAGACATAATGCATTATTAATAAAGATAAAATATATTTTAATTTCTCGTGAGATCAACCAGGATCAAATGTACTATTGACTGGCCAGTGTGAACGAGCATTCAGCTCAGTGAGAATCACACTGAGCTGAATGCAGAGGGACTTATTTGAGATTCTGGGAATTAATGGACTAGTTACCTCATTAAATCAATCATTAAACTTTAAACTCTGTTTACAAGCCGGCATTCTAACTGTGAAACGGCTTCCGTCTGGTTGTATTCAGTTAGACATGGTTTTGCCTGCATTATGTTTGTGAAAGGAGCATAATATACTCACAAGATGTTCGGCTTTTTAAACTTTTAAGTTTCCATTATTAACCAAGTGATTCAAAGGTTTGGGGGAGTTTTTACCGCATGTAGTATGGATCAAGAAATCGGTAATATGAAAATGCCATTTTTTAAAATTGTCAATTACCTGAACCATCCACTACTGTTTACTACCCTGTAGAGACAATGATAAAAGTACAAGAAACAGAAACACCGCTTCAGTTATCTCCCGAGTGAAGGTAAGGCAGCATTTTCCTGAATTATTAACATGTGTCTGACAGTAACAATGACATCTGTCAAACTTCATATAATCATTACATTTTAACCTATAAAACTGCTTTTCATTGATGACATGGATTATACTTGCCTGCCTGGATGCTATAAGGCATACTTATTTTACCATTTTTCTGTGATTTTATTGATATGTTAATAACTGAATATGAAAAACAAAATAACATGACATATATCAAAATCACCACACCAACAATGTTATTCCTTGAGCCCAGGACAACCCAGTGGAAGATCCATCATCAGAATTTAACAATCTATGATTTAAAATAATGTATTACACTTCAAAGTATAAAAGTGTAAACATTCATACATGGTGTTTGAAAGGTTACTATGGGTATTACCGTGAGATCACCATACAGGGGGCAGTGAAAATCATCCTCAAAATATGACATTCTTCCAAATAAAGTTCTTATGTGGAAGCCTTCAGCTAGATCTAGCCTTACATAGACGTTTAGAGATATTTATCTGCTTCTATGCTTCTATCTTTGTTTTATTCCCTCACCAATAATAACATTTAAAAGATGAATGGCTAATTGGCTTAGAAGAGATATTTCCATCTCTTTTCCTTTGATGTTAAAGTAAGTTGAACCTGGAGTAGAACTGAAGGAAAAACCCAGTAATTTCAAGAAACAGAAGTCTGTTCTTTTGGATTTGGGAGCATCAAATACCAGTGGGCAGTCACCTGCATAATTCAAACGCAAACACAAAGAAAAAAAAATGCCCCTTCATATTTCATTCGGCTTCATTCACCAGCCCCCACCCCCCCAGCCCCAAATAAACAGACCTTAACATTTTTTTCAGAATAAATAATAATTTGTTTCGTACTCAAGTGTCGCAAATACATTTATCATTCTGTGACTTTAAATAAAACAGAATACGACGAGGGGGAGACCCATAGTTTATCGAGATGGATCATAGATGTACAATTGTATTTGAATGATGCCTGAATAGAGACAAACTAATACTAAATCCATACTTACGTAACAAATCCCCACCATACACATTATTTAAGGGTAGAGCTTACACCAAGCTTCTGAAATAAGTTCAGCTCAAATTAGCGTAGCCAGGCAAGGCAGGCAGCTGCATCTTCCTAGTTCACGCATATCTTGTGCTGTGAACACATGTATTCTAATTAGCGTAGTGCCTTAAACAAATGTGAGCAATTAATTTCATTGACTAGGCCTAAGTCTTATTACAGTATTTAATATATCTGACATTTACTACAGAATTATGTTAATTGTATAATTTTTTATTGGTCTGTTTGCAACAAATGCCTAGGCCAGGCTAGGATAGGCTGAGGTGAGGCTAGGCCATGTTGAATTTTGTGGGAGGATGGAGAATATGACATACGTAAATATTGACATACGTAAAGAGTTGAAGAAAGGTCTATTTCCATAACTTAATATCTTTATTGTCATTGCACACGTGCAACAATTAAAAGTTAAGGAGTGTCTGCACTGGTATATTCAGCACTGCTGAAAATGTCACTCTCTCTGGCAAAAAGAGAAATGGAGATATTAAATATCTTAAAATGAAGAATGTTATAAGTACTTTATCAAATAATAACATGCATACGGCATTGCATGTCCCTTACTTTTTAATAAAATGACTGCAGCTGGCAATTTGGTCTACAGCATTAACATTTTTAACATTAACATTGGGACATTGCTAATGTTATAACGGCTAAACAAACGCAGTAGCTATTTCCCCAGATAAATTATTGTCATCTATGCTGACACAGCAGAAAAATGGCCAGCAGTATACCCAATATAAGCAGGTAAAATCTGTAACATATCATGGCAATCAATTTAAGAAAATGTCACAACTAAATTATGTAAATGTATGCATGTAGGCACAGTAAAGAATGTTGTTGGTGTGTGTGTGTGTGTGAGAGAGAGAGAGAGAGAGAGAGAGAGAGATTCGCCTGGGTTCATGAATAATGAATTACTATATCAACAGTGTTGGGGAAGTTACTCACAAAGGTAATCTATTACAGACAGAGGTGGAAAGTTCAGGTCCAGAAAGTACAAATCCAGACCAAGATTTCATTTCAACCAACCAGCTGAGCATAAAGAGTCATAGTCACAGAGTAGTTAACGTTCCCAGTAACTTCCTTAACACTGTATATCCATTCTTTACTTGAATTATAGGCAAGACAAACAAATGCTACTAAGTGAAAAAAAAGTTTCAAAATTCTGCATAACTATGTATTCAAGTTCTTGAATGTTAGGCTTATGATGTATACAAGTATTTTGATTATCGTGATTATCAGATATATAGCAGATGCTTAGAGGCAACAGTTTTGTTGCCATCAGCGTCAACTGTTATGCTGAGCTATGCAGTGTTTTGTCTTTTAACAATACAATTTCACAGGGTACTGTCAAACCATCTTAACCTTACCCATATATATGCAGCTTTATGGATTAGAATATTTTGCACCGACCCCCCCAGTATGAAACTCAATATACAAACCTCACAGGTGCCTCCGCTTGCTAACCCCCCCCCACCCCCCACTTGATTATCTGTGCTTTTTTCGTGCTCAGCTCACACCCGCTGTAGATGCAGTCTGCAGGCTTCCTCTCGGTTGATGTTAATCAGCGGGGATGCATGGCTTTGCTCTGACGCCGGGCCCCTCGTCATTGCCGGCCTACTGGAAGGGGTGCTGTGTAACTGCCTGTGACAGATAGCATTAATTCACTCAGGTATAGGAGCGACGTTGGGGTGTCAGTTTGGCAACCTGCACCGCATGCGAGATGAGGAGAGGAGGCTGTCTGTGCTGGAGTGCTCTCCCTGTAGCAGCCGACACGAGAGACGTGTGGCACTTCTGCCGCTCGCTTTCTGCTTGTGTACCAGAGGCTGGCTGGCTGGGATTTTTCTTTTCTTTTCAACTGAAAGGGCTATTCTTGAGCTGGGCGTCACTTGAGGGGGAGATAATTGCGTGTCTATATTTTGTTATGGGAAGGTCAGCGTTTTCTTCGCCGCACATACCTGTCATCATGCAGCGGGCTCAGGCGCTGGCTTTGGGTGACATGATGACATTCTGTCACAATTATTTCTGCGAATAATTACATTACTTTTCTGGCAGACATACACTTAAGAATGGCATAATCCCCAGTGCTCAACTGGAAGCATCACCAGCATTATAATTAGCATTATATATAATTGGAAATACAGCAATTTATGATAAATGATTGGTTTTAATTATTTATCAACAATGTTTCCTTTCAGAATGTTTTCCAAATTCACACATTCTGCCAATTGATGGCACTGCATATTAAAGTACAATCACAATAGTGGGATAATGCATTCCTGCAGGAGGCAGAGATGCAGCATTTCAGCTGGATCTGAATGCCAGTTGCTTCAGTAGTATTGCTTCAGTATCTCACCTGCCTTCAGGAATGTCATAGGATTGCTCCTTCTTAAGGATGCAGCCATTATATTTATCTCAGCTACCTTCAGAAGGGCAGTTTTTGTCACGCCGTTGGCAATGTCTCCCCTCAGGGTATGGGGGCCTCTACTGGATGTGCAACTTTCTGGACAGCACAGGCTACATCGGTCATGTACCACACCCAGTGCAACACTGTATCACTGTGAAGTCAAGAGAAAAAAATAATACTCTTATTTCTGCAGAAATGGAGAATGACTTAGAAACATCATCCCTCTCTTCCACTAAGAGAATAATGCCTTCGGACTTTATTAGCGGTATTGCTTTATTGCGCTTTAAAATAAAAGTCACATAATTCAGTGTGCTATGCTTTATGATGGTGTCTTAGACTTCATCCATCAGTTTCATAAACAAAGACCATTATGAACCTTTGATCTCATCCATCAGTCATCCTTCCATCCACATATCCTGGTCAGGGTTTGGCGGGGGGGGCAGCGGGGGGATGCCCAGGATGGGAACATCCTGGAAGGGAACGCCCTAGATTGGGAATGCCCTGGATGGGAATGGCCTGGATGGGAATGGCCTGTAATGAAATTCCATGGATGGGGACACCCAGGATGGGGATGCCCTGGGTGGGAACACCCAGGATGGGGAATGCCCTGGATGGGAACACCCAGGATGGGGATGCCTTGGATGGGAACACCCAGGAT
>JAOYFF010000015.1:21020852-21040278 GCA_025773925.1 Cryptomyrus ogoouensis | reverse complement strand
GCCTCTCCTGAAGCTGCTGCCCCCGCGACCCGAACCCCGGACAAGCGGTAGATGATGGATGGATGGATGGATGGTTAAACGATTTTTTTTTAATCACAAACCTTCGTGATTATTGACATGTACCACATGTACATATAATTGAAGGTAGGTGACTTAATTTAAATAACTATGAAAGATGGTGGCAGCAGTGCTCTAGTTTGTTTAAAAGACCCGGCGGAGTTCTCATAACATCTAACAGCCTACAGAATCATGATGCCTGGAGATACGGCAGATGGACTCTTTGTTATATGTGATGGCGGAAGAAAGTTATGATGCATTTGCTAATTTTACATTTGAGGAGGGGCAGTCATAGTACTATGATGCAGTTGTGCAGAAATTTGAGGAGTATTAGGTGCCAAAACGTAACTGCACATTTGACAGGGAGGGCGACAGGTCAATAGAAGAGTTTGAGCAGGACCTCCATGCTACTGCAAGACACTGTGACCTTACAAAAAGAATGATCATCTGCTACACCAATTACTCAGAGGGCTGTCTGAGTGTGAGCTAAAAAAGCTACTATGTCTCATTGCTATTCAAGAGGACCTTACTATGCCCAGGGCTGTTGAGATTGCAAAACAGACTGAGCTAATAGGTAAAGAGATCGGAGTCAACACAACAGGCAAGGTACATTACCAAAAGCCTACCAAGGGAAACCATCAGAGTTACAAAGATAAGAAACAGTCTAAGGCTACCAATTTGTCTGTTAAACAGAAAATAAATACTCGGGGATTGAATGTTCACATTGTTGCTCCTCACATGGAGATCACAGGTACCTTGCCAGTGGTAGGACTGCCAGGCAAAGGGGCATTTTGCCTAGATGTGCATGAAGCTAAAGAAAGTGCATGAAGTCACAGAAGGTGACTTCCAGCTTGACTCATTGGAGATCAATGACACTACTGAATAACTGTGGTCCTTGGGTAGAGAGACTTTTGTGGCTCCCAGGTGAATTTCAAAATAGACATTGGTGCTGATGTGATTGTAATTAGTAAGACCACATATGACACTTTGAAAAAAAACCTTTACTTAAGCCATGTTCATTAGTGCTAAATTCACCAGGTGGCAGACTGCACATTGAAGGTAGTTTTTATGGCACTATTCATCACAACAATGTTGATCATAAAATTACAGTTATTGTTGCTGGACACAATCTGAAGAATAACCTTCTTAGCCAAAGTATGTCTGCAAAGCTATGACTGATACAGTGGGCAGATGAGGTTGGCTTTATGAAGGTGCCACTGATCCACATCGAATCGAGCTTAAAGATGGAGCCAAACCATTTACCGTGCACACTTTAAGTACTTCTCCACCATGGATGCAATGAGAGGGTTCCACTAGGTGCCTTTGGATGAGGTGAGTATGCCTCTCACAGCCCTCATAACTCCATTTGGGAGAATCTGCTATTGCCGATTGCCAATGGGCATTAACATAGGACCAGAAGTCTTCGAGATGGAGCGGGTCCTGAGGGATCTACCTGGATGTGTTGTTATTTTAGATGACATCCTTGTACGGGGTTTGTCACTGAAGGAACACAACAGGAATCTAGCTATAGTTCAGCAAAGCATCAAAGAAATAGATCTAATACTAAACGAGGACAAAAGTCAGATTGGGAAGCAGGAAGCGAGGTTCTTCAGACATCTGACCTAGCCCTGAGAAGATCCAAGCAATTCTCACCAAGCCAACTCCAACAAATGTCACCAAGCTATGGAGTCTATGTGGTATTCTAAATTATGTCTAAGTTTATGCCAGATCCCATTCCTCCAGTACTGTAGCTTAAAGAGGATGCCATTGTCAGTGCTGATGCTAGCAATTACAGTATCGGTGCATGTCTGCTACAGAGAGACCCCAGTACTAAGCTACTTCTCCCTATAGAATTTGTTTCACATACCTTGACACCATGCGAAGGTAGATATGGTCAGATTGAGAAGGAGTGCCTAGCTCTGGTCTATGCCTGTGAGAAGTTCCATAAGTATTTGGTTGGGTTGCCTGAATTTAAAACTTTGGGTGGACCATAAGCCATTGGTACCACTAATCTCCAAGAAGACACTAGACCATACACCTCTACGGTGCTAATGTCTCCTCATCCGACTCATGAGGTTCACGCCAACGGTGAAACATATTCCTCGCAAGGAACTGGTAGAAATACGGTGAGGTCAATGACTTCTCAGGAGCTAACTTTGGCTAAGAGTATCATGCTGAAACAGTCATGGCTAACCTACCTGTCACGGAAAGCCGCATGACACGACTCCTTCAGATCATGATTCAGGACACAGAAATGTGTGATGTTATGAACTTTGTGGTCAATGTATACAGTGCCATTCCTACAAATCTTAAAGCATTCTACGAGGCTCGAGCCATGTTGTCAGTATCAGATGTCCTATTAGTCTACCAGAGTAGGCTAGTAGTACCAAGAAGTCAGAGAGCTGAAATACTAGGATGCCTACATGAAAGCCACTGGGGCTTTAGGAAATGCAGAACGTTGTGTGTGGTGGCCAGGACTTCATGGAGAACGCAAGACTTTATGTGATTAATGTACTACATATTTCGTGCTGCCGAAGCAGTCTGATGACACTGCTATCCATGCCACAGATAGTGCCACTAAGGCTCGAGCTAAGGAGAATTATGATCATCATTATGGATCTCACACCCTCAAATCCTCTATCTACTGGGGCTAATGTATTAGTAAGGTAGGGAGACATGTGGTCAAAATTGGGAACTGTTGTGAGTGGGGATACTCTCAGTCATACTTATTTAGTGAACACTGACATTGGACTTCAAAGTCCAATGTCAGTGGACTTTGAACAGGAAGCACTTACTCCCTTACCCAGAGCGACTGGATACAGGAATTAGTCCTGTGTCTGCTGCACAAATTGCCAAGTTTGACCTATCAATTGGAGTCTTAGACCTTCCTGTTTCAGAGCATATCAATTCTCGGCCTGGTCTCCCAAAAAATGCATCATTGCCTCTTGTTTCGAGGGCTGAACCCCGAGACCCTATGCCAGGCTCTACTTCGCCAGGTCAAACAAGCCGTCCAGCAAGACTTATTTGATGGACTATTATACCAAGTGATGTTAAAGTTTTCAACAGTCTAAACAGGCTCTAGTCTGGTTTAATGTTCTGTTATATTTGGTTGATAAGCATTATGGTATTTCACTAGCATTTCACTAATTTAGTGCTTGCTAAATTAGGATGTGTACATCACTGCATTATCATCTAGTAGTAATTGTGCCTCTTGTATATAACTTTGGATGATACACTTATCATCCAAGATGCCATGGTTCAGGTCAATTTACTTGCAATTGGAGATCCTTAAGTGTTTAATTCTAATTTTAGTTAAAATCTTTGAATCTGAGGTAAGTACAGTATAGTGGAGTATTGACAACTACTTGTGTTAAAGTTAACACTTATCTAGGAATTTTGTCGATTGATATATACAGCATAGTGCAGTTGATTGTTAACCGGATAGTATTAGCTTTCCCTTGTTGTTTCGATAGTTGCACTGTATTGTAGTATTGTTTGGGCAAATCCAGAGGTTGTTTTTTAAAGGAGGAGATGTTCAGATGTGATGTTTATTATATATGCACGACACCATACTGATTTATGACCCCGTAAAGTGAGTACTAGTTTTGTGAGCACTAAAAAGTAAAGCTGTGGACCCAATCTCTCGGCCTTCTGTGCTCATGTAATGGAGACTTAATTTGAATAACTACAGCTTAAACAGTACTCAAACTTGGCCCGGTTGCCTTGTACCATGCCCAAGCACGATTGCCCCCCCTCCCCACTCCCCCACTATCCTGCATTCACATTGCACTTAATGATTCAGGCCCAAGCAGGCTTTCATCATTACTATGCAACTTTTATTGTGAAGAAAACATCGGAAGGAAAGTGCTATTGTGTAGCACAGTGGAATTTGTGATTAATGTCCTTTTTTGAGGCTTGTTAGATTTTCTTTGGGTGCAATGACACACAAGTATGCAACACAGCAATTTTCATTAAATCATGCTGCACATATAAAGTCCAAGATTTTACCAAATATCTTTGACTTTTTGTGTGCTGCATCCAGATTTTCCTGGATACTCTCATTAGTTATTATTTCCAGAAAACACTGCACCTCTGCAAGTGATCCAAAGTGATGTTTCTTATATGTTTGTCGCTACCTGATCTGTACACCCTACGTGATCTGTACACCCTATGTGATCTGTACACCCTACCTGATTAGCACAGCCTACCTGATCCTTTCCTACTGGGTCCGGTTCATGTATAGTGTACATGTGTACATGTGTGTGCCAGTCGCCCCATTGACATAATATCTGTGTTCCGTGCTCAGGCAGGGTTAGCAATCACTGGATACATATCATGCCCAAGTCCAACTGAACCATGCCCCAGCCTGGGCAATAGTCAAATGAACTGGACTTTTTGGTCAAAGATGCTCAAGCATGGTACGGATTGTGTGAGTTCATCCTAAAATATGACCTACGCAGGGTAGGTTAATGGTTCATAAAAATATTCTGGTTTTTAGCAAGATATCAAAACTTATAGCATTTCTACTTAAACTGGGGGAAAATTTTTTTTTTGATTATTGTCCTTATTTTGTGGCTTATTTGGAGTCATTTTGGGCACGATGACACAAATGAAGTATGCAACGGAGCAATTTTTATTTATTTGAGTTATAATAATAATAATGTATCAATGAAACGATAGACCACCTTTTACCAAATATCTCAGAGTTTAAATGCAGACTCGTGTTGCACGGGATACCAGTACTGAAAAGGTACCATGGTACTGCATTTTTGTAAGCTGTTCGGTATTATATTTCTAATTACACTATTACAGACATCGTCAATGCTATATGTCGCCAACCATCGAATCAGAACCATGGACTCGGTATGTCTAAACCACAACTGAAACTGAATTATACCCCATGTTAGAATTCAGCTAGTTAAATATGATATCCACAGCTCCAAGCCAGTGATTTATGCAAGGGACTTTACAGTACAGCAAGATCTTATAGCAAACAGGCTACATTAACATCATCAAACTAGCATCTGTACCTACAGGTTAATATGCTACGCTGTGCTTTAAGCAGTTAGATATTCAAGCATTATGCTCTGTGTGGGAAGTTTTATGTTTATTGAGCAGACGAACAGAAGAATACAAGAATCTGCTGTAACCTTTGTGGGCGCTTATCTGTTCGCTTCTTTTACAGTGGAGGGTATTGCTGATGAGTTTGATCATGGAAGAAATACGCTTTACAGTTTTGTGTGTTCGTGATTTTTTTTTTTTTAATTCTTCATCACAGACCCTTCCAAAAATCCATATAACGAATCTTATCCATAGCAATTTCCTCTCCATCCAGTCCCCAATACTCTCCTTACACATTATGTTTTCACAATGCAGTTTTGCAGAAAAGAATTACGCGATCTGTACAGCCTACAAAATCCGATATTTTATCCTATGTTTGCCCACGCCTGGCAATTTTTAAAAATGAAACAAACCAGGTAACATCAGCTTCACCGTGAAATGCAAACTAACACTGAATTCCGGGATTCTGTGCAATGTTATGACCTAAACTCTCACTTTGTTTACAACAGGAAGGAATATCATTGGTCTCTATTAAAAATGTTTGCTGATACTGTTCTCTCATTTGAGTAACAAAATATCACATGAGTTAATGTGATTAAAGAAATATTATTGCATTATGATTTTAATGCCATGTGCTAACATGATTTCCCAGCCCTCATTTATGTAAATCTGAAATCTTTCTTACCAACATTATTGTGTACTAAATGAATATTTATAGTTATAGTACTGTTCAGTTTGCTACTAAAATTCCAGTCAAGCGTGCTAGTAAAATTTACGTAAGGTTCTAATGTATGACAGGTTCTTGAGTGTAATAACATGGGAGGTCAAATGTATCTCTTGGTCTTAGGTCAGGCTGAAGGAAGATATAATCATAGCGATTCATGTGTATGTCAGAAGGAGATCTGTAGAGAGCCAAGTACAGCATTTGCAGAATTGATCTGTGGTTCATGGTTCAACCCAGCTCTCTGAATATCTTGCCTTCCACGCTGGCATTCCCCCTTTTTGGCAGACAAGACCTACTGCCACGGCATGCGTGGGCCCGCCCAGATGGAGCCCTGGCGTACTCATTAAACATTCACAGTCAGCAATACAGTACCATAAAGCGATTGTGTCTGACAGGTATTATGTGTGTGGTTAGATCAATCAGAGGAAATGTGCTGTTGAGAGGCAAATAGATTTTTCTTTCTCGTTATTCATTTAAAAACTGAAAAAAATAATGTAGTTGAGTCTGTAGTGTGATTTTGTTGCCACGTGAATTGTTATGGGACTAGCCCACCTGATTTTCTGCCAGCCTGCCCACACTTTGATTTCTGGCTCCGCTATAGGACAAAACATATCCAGATCTACTGCCTGAATCTCAGTATGCGTACTTGACCATACTTTTGTTCTCATGCACCCATTTTACGTCATCTTCCATTGCTGAAGACCAGTTCCAATACTAAGATCACTAGATCAGAAGCTGGTAAAAATCCCCGGATGTTGGTCTTGCTCCACTCCAAATATCAAGAATGCATCAGATGCATCCTTCCCAAACGAGAACAATCTCATGATTCATCACATGCTGTTATGATGGCGGAGGAAGAAAGTGTGAACCATAACTGTATCACATTAATCTGAGTTACCTTAATCGGAGTAATGTTTCCGTCGCTTTTCTCAGATAGTTTTTTTCCCGCTGTTTTTCACTTTTTTGGCTTGTGAGACTGCTGGAATAGCGTTTGTACAGTTACCAGGAATAATCATACCAGGAATAATCAGTCATTTAGACTGGACATTTCGATTATGTGTCATTTATTAAATACAGCAATAAAAATTAGGGCCAGGGTAATCAGCTGGCCATACAGCATAGTGGAACAGCAAGTACACAAGTATACATCTGTGTCAATCCACAATTTGTGTGTTCTCTGTCAACTTGTGTGTTCTATGAAGCAAGTTCACAGGACTGGTCTTGCCAAGACCACAAGTACAGTCTTTGTGTTCTTGGTATTGAGATTCATCCACTGTCTTGTAATTCTAACCATAACTCAGCTGTCAGTTGTAAAACTTGATTTATCTGTGTCCTTCTTATTTTTAGTTTTTTTTTATAAAAGTCTGTTGCGATTCTTTACTGAAAAATTTACTGTCTCTTGTATAAGAATTATATCATTGATAAATAAAAAGGTATTTATTTTACAATAGAACATTATCTGTCATACTCAACATATTGTAGATTGATATTTAGGTTAGGAAATTGCATTAATAACACCAAAGGTTGAAAAGGGGAATACTGAGCAAAATTGAAGCTTTGTTACACCATCACCATAAATAGTCACACTCTTTCTGATCCTGCCTACTTATTACCATAAATGGGAGTGTGAAGCTCCATCTGACTCTCCCCCTTCATTAAAATACAGGGATAGGTGTGAATCTCAGTCAGACTCCGCCTCCTTATTACCATAATTGGGATTCTGTGTGAAGGTCAGACTCCACCCATCTATTACCATAAAGGAGAGTGAGTGTTCACCCAGTGCTGGCAAATATGTATTATGCAGGTCAGTAGGGGTCGTAGTGATAGAAGGGCTGTAGTGTTCTGGGGTCATAGGACTCATACTAAAAGTAAATGTACACACAAAAGCTGAAAATGGCATGTGTAAAAAAGTCAGATTTATAAAACCATGCGTACACATTCTTACAAGCAATGTTCTCTTTATAAATCACACTCTACCTGAAATGGGCATGTGGATCAGCCTCTACACTCCCACATGCAACCATAAATGGTTAATGCAAATCAATTCGTGAATATTGATGCAGACAAAGGAATCTATAAATTGTCAATGCAAAACATCTCTTGAATATTAATATATACGAATTAAGCGCGATAAACATTTACTTGTCATGGCAACTGGTAGGAAGTGCAAGAAAAGCAATTTTTCTGAAACAGAAATTGGGGTTTTGTGGGTGAGGCAGAGACTAGAAGCAACATTTTGTTTGGTGGTCACAGCAATGTGGTGACAAACAAAAAAGAATGCAGTGAGCGGAAATGTAACGCCCGGCTCGTCCAATCCTCGTGTGCCACGCCCCCCTCGTTACCTCGTGTTATTTCTTGATTGGAATCACCTGTTGCTTGTTCAGGTCAGTCTGTCTTGAGTATTTAGTCCGTGTCTCAGTCAGTATTCCTCAGTTCTGTCATTGTATTGTCATGTTTGATGTCCGATGTCTGCCCGGATCCCTTAATAAACCCTGTTTGTGCGTATTACCGGCTCTACTCGTCCGCTTCCACGCTCGCCTGCCTGCACGCACGTGACAGGAAACATGTTGCAGATGCTATTATTGTTGTAAAAGCGGCAAACAGGAGAGTACATGAGATTAAAAAAAAATCCATTATGTAGCATTACACACCTGTGTAACTGCAGTATTTATATGTTTCCAGAATCAGACTGATTGCTTCACATGATAATCCAGTCATGTCCACCTAATAAATTTACATTTCAACAACTGTAGTGTGAGACAGCGCTGATGGAATATTACAAGTGTAGTTTGATTTAAGATTTGAGTCGGCTTTTATATTTTACTACTGAAAAGTCCTTATGGAATAATTATGGCTCACTATCAAAAATAAAACCGCTCTTTTCTATGATAAAGTAGATGTATATGTGACGTATACTATGAGGTGAAATTAAATGTATAAGTTATAACCCACAAGCACAAGGCATTATTATATATATATAATGATGCCACTCACATTTTTCCTACAATCTGGCTTCAATTTACCATCTCTGTCACGTCTGTGAGTAGGCGAGCGGGCAAGGAGGCGAGAGCAGGCGAACTGATGGGTGAACGGGGCTTATTTCCAGGAGCACACTGGGAACACTGACCACTAGACATAACAATACAATGACGGATCTGACGAGAAGAACTCAGACGCGGACCAAATACACAAGACAAGGCAAAAGGAATAGGCAACAGGTGAGTACAATCAGGGAATCACACTAGGTAACGAGGTGGGCGTGGCACACACGAGGATCGGACGGAGCTGGATGTGACATAACCCCCCCCCCAAAGGCGCGCACACTGGGCGCGCCCGAGGGGAGGAGACGGACGAGACGAGGGGCAGGAGCTGAAAAACAAAGCAGAACATCAACGAGGAACAGGAAACAAGACAGAGGCACAGAACAGGAACAAGGACGAAAAGAAAGACAGGATCCGACAAAGAACGGGAAACGTCGACAAACAGACCAGAAAGGGAGACACAGGAGAAGGGGATAAAGGCGGAACAAAAGGACCAGGAGTGAAGGGAGATACAGAAGGCACAGAGAACGGAGGAACCACAGGGGGAGGAGTGAACACAGGAGAGACAGAGGGATGAGGAGCAGGGACGGGAGGAACAAAGGGACGAGGAGCAGACAGGGTAGACCAGACAGGCAGGGACGGCGGACAAAAGGGAGCCCGAGGGAGCCCAGGCGGGCGACAGGCAGTGGCCGGAGGGGCCGCAGGCAAGAGGGAGAAGGGAGCAGGAGGGAACCACACAGGGGCCAAGGAAACGGGATGAGGGAGAGACGGAGGGGACACGGAGGGAGCAGGAGGGAACCGCGGCGAAGGCAGGCAGGAGGGGGAAGCCGCAGCAGGCGACGGCGCTGTCCGATGCCCTACCGAAGCAGTAGGGCCCGGAGGCAACCGACATGGAGCCGGAGGTGACGCCGAGGACCGGCACCAAGGTACCGGGGGGGGACCTGGAGGCGACCGCCGACCCTGAGCTGGAGGCGCAGCAGGCGACCCCGGAGCCCCAGCCAAGGCATGCGAGGGCGAGCTAGGGGGCAGGGCGGGCGGGAACCGGGCCCGACGCCTGTGTCCCCGTCCCTTACGGGACACTGAAAGGCGGGGTCCCAAGGGGCGTCGGTCACGGTGGGGCAAGGGACAAGGAGTCCATAAGGAGGTCCCCGAGGGGTCCCACTCAAGCTCCTCCTCCTCACCAGAGAAAGGAGCCAGGTGTTGGTTGTCCGGGACCTCCTCGGGGACTGGGACTAGTGCTGGGGGGTCAGGAGTCTTTGTCTCCAGCGAGGCAGCGGGCATGGCCGCAGCAGCAGGCGGAGCCGCGGGCTGGACGGGCAGGACCGGCGAGCAGGGCTGGACGGGTAGGACAGAAGAGCAGGGCTGGACGGGTATGCGGCCAGCAGGGGGCACCACAGATGTGGCGGCGTCCTCGGGCGAGCGGCCAGTAGGGGGCACCGCGGGCAGAGCAGCAGCAGCATCAGGTGATGCTGCAGGCAGAGCGGCGTCCTCAGGTGGCGCCGCGGGCACCTCGGGTGTGCGGCCAGCAGGGGGTGCCTCGGCAGGCGCCGCCAACACGTGGCCAGCAGACAGAGGTGGGGCCGTAGCAGGCGCCTCGGGCAGAGCGGCGACGGCAGCTGCAGCAGGGGCCGTGGGCAGGGCGGCGGCCTCAGGCGGTGCCGCGGGCAGGGCCGCGGGCACCGCTGCGGCAGCAGCAGCAGGCACCATAGGCAGGACTGGAGCAGGCAGGACTGGAGCAGGCAGGTCCGGAGCAGGCAGGTCCGGGACTGCCCCTTTAAGGGCTTCAGAGACCTGGGGAATAGCATCTCTCACCGGGCTGATCAGCTTACCGGCGATGTGCTCAGGCCGGTAAGGATATGCCTCCAACGGAGGCGGCATCTCACCGTTGAGACTGAGCAGGCGAGTAGGGGCGGTTTCTCCCCAGGTAAGTGGGGAGCTCCCTCGCCCACTGGCTGACTCCCAGGCAGGGATCAGTGAGTAGGCGCCCAGGAAGAGGGTTGATGTCTCCTCCAGCCGCTTCCGGGTTTTCTTCCGCTTCTTCTGGTCGCTCACGGCAGACAGCGGAGCCGCTTCGGGCACGTCACCCAGGCTCCAAGCAACGCGCTCCTCTCGTCCTTCCGTGAGCCGGAGCTGTAGGTGGCGGAGGCATTTACGTGCCCTCTGGAGCGGGTACTGTTCTCCGGGCGGGCGATCCTCTGCCAGGAGGTCCGTGCCCTGCTGGGCTAGCTGCAGGGCCACGGGGTCCTCCTGGACCTCGGGCTGGGATCGCCAGTACACAAAGTCCTGCAGCAGACCAAGCCGATGATGCTCGGTCTGCTGCTTTGTGCTTTGGGGGAGATCCGTCATTCTGTCACGTCTGCGAGTAGGCGAGCGGGCAAGGAGGCGAGAGCAGGCGAACTGATGGGTGAACGGGGTTTATTTCCAGGAGCACACTGGGAACACTGACCACTAGACATAACAATACAATGACAGATCTGACGAGACGTACTCAGACGCGGACTAAATACACAAGACAAGGCAAAAGGAATAGGCAACAGGTGAGTACAATCAGGGAATCACACGAGGTAACGAGGTGGGCGTGGCACACACGAGGATCGGACAGAGCTGGACGTGACAATCTCCATGTGGGTCAACAATTTTCTCTAAAACGTTCATACACATGGGACAGAGTTTCCATACGGATACGTACATTCAGCCGTCAAGTTTGTTTCTATAGATTACAATGTTCACGTGGGAGGTTGAGCATGTCTTTCTCTGGTCCTGTGTTCTGGTCCTATCATTCGAACCTGCTTTGGTTCATTTGTACCAATAGGCTATCAGCTAAAGAGATTTGACCAAGCTACTTGCCTGGTATTAACTATATGTTTTTTCCAGCCTGGTGTTGAAAATGAATGAGAGAATATGAATATTGTGATTATATTTTTACATTTAATGTTGTTCCATAATGCGTTCTTCTCTGTTGCTTGAATTTCATTTGCTTTTTCTTTATCAGAAATTCTAAAATAACCACTTTAAAATTGCATTTTTTTTCCCCAATAGACTGCTCAAAGGGCCTTACCAGTGATTTTCTCACATAGTAAAAGTGGTGAAAAATGTGTTTCCAGGCTAAATATACTTTGAATTCTCCAACTTGGCGAGGGGGTTGTTTCAGAGGTGGGCACTGTGAGAGATGAAAACACAAAAGTTTTGATACTATCTTAGCGTTGTAATTCCTGACATATTCTCTAGCCATGTGACACATGAGGAGTCATGAGGAATTTGTCCGTAGTCTGGATTCTGACTTGAAAGCTTTGGAAATATAATTGGGGCTGGGGGTGGTGGGGGGGTCAAAGTGACCAAACCTTCCAGAATCTGTGGTGCGCACAGCTGTGGTAATGATAGTGGTGCTCAGAGTAAGCACTGTAATCACCTCTAAAAGTCCATGTAGGAAGGTAAATTCTGAAGGCACATGGGCCGTTAAGAGCCCCTGGGTTTCCTGTTCCTGCCAAGTGTGTTGTGGATAAAAGCTGGGTAGCAAGAATCTGTGCTCTGGTGACCTTTGGAAGAGTTCAGTCTTCTGCTACATCTGAGTCACAGACCAAATGGGCCATTTTTAGTCTTCTGGGGATTTACTTTTTAATTTGGTGTATTTTGTTCAATACGGTCTGTTTCCATTGGGTTATTTTATGGTTGAGTGATACAGCATAATAGTAATGATAATGAATGGCAAAATCTTAACATTCAATACAGAAGCATCTTATTATGACTGTAATTTGTTATGACCTCCTGCTTTAAGTTCAGCTCGTTTATAAATGATTTTGTTACAATTTGA
Organism: Cryptomyrus ogoouensis; assembly: GCA_025773925.1. Taxonomy (NCBI): domain Eukaryota; kingdom Metazoa; phylum Chordata; class Actinopteri; order Osteoglossiformes; family Mormyridae; genus Cryptomyrus; species Cryptomyrus ogoouensis. The sequence goes on along the minus strand of JAOYFF010000015.1, from coordinate 21,027,584 downwards.
TGGACACCTGAAAACCCCTGGAGGTTTCCATTATAATTTTATCATAATGAATTAAATATTTCAAATAAATAAAGTCTTTCTGCCTGTCCTTGATGTGAAGGACATATTTTTTTCCAGATTTTTACCTTGTTAATTTAACAGCATTGTGACCCGTTAGCTTTACAATTTCTTAACAATGCAAGCTTATGTGTATGTTCATAGTTATGTGTTTGCTTCTCGTTACCTGATGAGATATGTTAGTTTGTGGTTGAATTAAACATCCAATAAGTACAATACCTTAAACAAATACCAACAGATATAGCTCTACTCTTGCCTTTTGTAATTTTTAGATAAAATAGATCTTAATTGCGACAGCTAACTATTCATTTGGCTAGATAAGTGACTTTTTTGAGCACTGCTTTTTATTTCCTGTAAAAACTAATTACATAGAGTATTTAATACTAAGCTAATGAGTGAAATGGAAAATGGGTATTTTGCCAGTAAACAATTTCCTTTTAAAAAGGAATAAATTGTTTTGACGATGTAACTGCTACTGTACTTGCAATTAAAATATACAAAACACACACCTATGTTTAATTTTATATTGTACGAACAAAACACTCACGTGTTTCATGCATGTTTAAATGTTTTGTGATTTAACTGCGGTTGTTCCATTGATGGACTGCCATCATGGCTCAATTATTGAGCAGTTATGAACTGCAGTCATGTGGCTGAGGAAAACGCTGTGAATTGCACCGTAAGGGTCACATGGCCCACAGATGATGCCCTGTGTTGGGGTTTCCCAGAGTCCTAAAGCCCCTGCACCCACGCTTAAGGAAAGAAGTCTCGTGTCTTATTGGACTACCCCCCCAAGCCCATCCAATAATCCATCTTCATCAACATGCTATTAATCAGCCTTAGCCAGAGTAACTGAGACAGCTGAGAGCATTAAAGGTTTTCCTGCAGCTAAGAAAAGGAAAATTCCTTTAGTGTTACTCTAAATTGTAGCACACTGCTGAACTACAGAATTGGATCAACACATCCTGTGCATGGGAGACCTGGCCAGGGCGACTTGGGCTTTCAGTAGAAGATATTTTGTGCTGGAGGTTGTCGTCAAATTGTTAAGTAGCATGGCGAGAAGGGTGTTACACACTGAGATGAGAGAGTGCCGGATATTATTGGAGTGTGTTATATCATCCCAAAGTGTCAAATGACTTCACATCCATTCATTTGTCCATCTATTCCAATGACCACCTATGCAGTTAGACCTGGATCAGCAGCCCGTCCGGAAAGGCACAAGGTAGATTAAACACAGATTGCACACCCAGCCACCTACAACACAGTCCACAATTATTGGCACACCTTGTAAAGATTTGTAAAAAGGGTCAGAAAAAATCCACTATTTGCTGAAGTAGCTTCATGTCACACTGAAAAAATCTGAAAAATCCAACCTTTCATTGAAATAAATTTAATAAAATAAAAACAAATCTTTCATCAATAAATAATTATTTTTAACACAAATATTGGTACCCCTGGAAATTATAGTGAACACCCTTTTTACAAATCTTCACAAGGGGTACCAGTCATTGTGTAGGACACTGTATGTGTCAACCTCCCACAGTCATTCTACCAAAGTCAACCATGGCCTTAGGGGAGTATCCGGAATTTCTAGCAACTCACACACATACACATGCGACGTGCCGGTTTCTGACAGTGAAAAAATGCCTGTGTCTTTGAGCAGTATTAACAGACTCCAAAAGCAGACGTTAACAAGGTGTAACAAACAGATTGCTATCACTTCCCACATATCAGGGCCCAGTCAACAATCAACCATTCTGCACATGCAGTACTGGCAAAATCACTGCAATGTACTGAAACATGGCAACAAAGCTCATCTTCCTGGTGTCTTCAGTAGCGTGGTCGCTAAACCAATCCAACTCTGCTGGCAAACACACACACACATGTCGGGTAAGCTTATCATTATGGGGACTGCTCATTCATTTCTATGGGAAAAATGCTAACGCTAACTACAACAACCTTAACCCCCACCCAGCCCTAACCATAACCATAAGTAACCAAGCAAAATACAAAAGATTTTGCATTTTTATTTTTTTCATTGCAATCAGAGATTTTTATTAAATTGGGTATTCATCACATTGTGTCTCCATAAGGTAAGGTATACCCGCTCACACGCAGAGCAAAAGGTGCCGAATAACTGGAAAGGTCCCATGTAAACATATTCTCTTTATTGTGAATGATACAGAATTAGCTACATCATAAAATAAAACAGTGTGTGTGTCCTAAAAACAACACAAGCAAGCAGAATGTGCCATAACTCAAATATGTGGCCATATGTAAAACCCTGTAGCTGTTTTGGGGCATGACTTAATCAATAATAGACTGTGTACTAAGTTAGCCATAATCTCATCAGGATGTGTTCTACCAGACGTATTTTCAGGGACGAGCATTAGAATTGTGTTTGCTGTACCCTGGGCCCTGTGTCTCTCCGCTCCAGCACATTGCTGCTCTGTGTCTTGCTATGTGCCACCATGGCTGCGACTGGCTGCAACTGGCTGCACTGGCTGCACTGGCATTATCCGCTTCATTAGTCTGTTTGTGTGCTGCTTTTCTTTTTTTCTTTTCTTTTTTTTGGTGCTTAGTTGGTTACCTCCTTGTTTTATTTGACACAATGTCCTTTTTATTTTCACCTCCAGTATTTCTGGTCAGCATAAGGAAAGCGTCATGCAAAAAATTATCATATATAATACATATTTAGATGCAATAGAATTTGTGATGTAATTCTTTTGAATAGTGAAATATAACTTTAAAAAGAGAGTTTGTTTTTTTTTGGTGGGGGTGGGAGGCAGTTCTACCCTGTAATTCACACCCTGACAAATTCAGACAGATTCTACACTTGATAAAGTTCTTTCATATATTTACAGAAGAATGTAAGCATGCAAATCAGGCTCTGGAGCTATTCACAGTTTTCCTGCAGAAAAACATTCGCTTAATTTAAACTGTGACCCTATTGATTTGTATTTTGGCTAAACTCCAGTTGTGAAGTGTAAACTCCAAACAGTTAGCCAAGCCAAGGTAGCAACCTCCTCAGTCCCATTTTTCTATTGTGGCACAGGAGAGCAGGGTACGGAAGCAGCTAGCCTTTTTTAAGGCACATTTCCTAAACCAGCGATTGTATCAGTTGGTGGTATGCTGATAGGATTACTGATGTCAGACAACCACACATATGCTTACCTATTGAGGGTACGAAGGAGGGAACAAGGCTGGCTGGACAGGGATGCTGCTCAAACATCTGGCAATTTTCTATGCACCAGAGCAACATGCTCTCAACTGACACAGACACAGGCTATTTTGTTCAATTATGAATGGCATGTGCTTTTGAGAGAACACTGTGTACATTCATATACATCATTGTTTGTAAACTAACTTTGTTAGATCATGGTGCATGGTTCATGACGGGGAACACTACTATGATCAGTATATAACATTCATGAATGTTTAGCAGCATGAACTGCTGCATGTGATCTGGCTGCACAGTGTTTTTGTGTGTTCTGCTGCATGCGATCTGGCTGTGCGACATCTCAGTGTGTGCTGCTGCATGTGATAGGGTTGCACAGCATCTCAGTGTGTGCCACTGCAAGTGATCTGGTTGCGCAGCTTCTCAGTGTGTGCCACTGCATGTTATCTAATTGTGCAGCATCTCAGTGTGTGCCACTGCAAGTGATCTGGTTGCACAGCATCTCAGTGTGTGCAATTGCATGTGATCTGGTTGTGCAGCTTCTCAGTGTGTGCCACTGCATGTTATCTAATTGTGCAGCATCTCAGTGTGTGCCACTGCAAGTGATCTGGTTGCACAGCATCTCAGTGTGTGCCATTGCATGTGATCTGGTTGCGCAGCTTCTCAGTGTGTGCCACTGCATGTTATCTAATTGTGCAGCATCTCAGTGTGTGCTGCTACATATGATTTGGTTGTGCAGTGTCTCAGTGTGTGGTGCTTCATGTCATCTGTTTATAAGGCATCTCAGTGTGTGCTGCTCCATGTGATCTGGTTGTGTGGTGTCTCAGTGTGTGCCACTGCATGTTATCTAGTTGCTCAGCACCTCAGTGTTTGCTGCTCCATGTGATCTGGTTGTGCAGTGTCTCAGTGTGTGGCGCTGCTGTCTCACACACGTCTCCTCCCACAGTCCTGAGACCTGGGTCAGCAGGTGGGTGATGGATTACATTAATTTAGAAGCAGCTTGCTAATCATGAGATGATTTTAATGTATGTGCAGTCCATGCGTACTGATAAATAATTGTATTCATGAATCAAGATGCATTGATTCTTGGTGTGGGGGGGGTTGCTACCTGCAGGGTATTCTTAAATTCATGTACACCTTGCTTTGTGAGGGCTATACAAATTTGCTTTCTTTTGTCTCTCACCCCCACTTAACCACCCAGGTCATCCCATTTCCTCTTTCTGAGAGTGGGCCATCCTCTTACCCTCCAATGGATTTGTGTACTCTCACCAAAAATGGTTTTCCTTCACTTTTCCATGTCCCCCCTCCAATTTATTTTAACCACCTAAGTGTCCTGCCCCTATATAACCCATAATCTGTCCCCAGTTAAATAGCTGTTCTTTCTCCCCTCTCTTTGCCATGTGGTTCTATTCACAGTACAATGCTCCACACTGCGCCTGAAACCCCCCCCTCCCACCCCTTTGACACGATGTCCATGTTTACATTGACCTGCGACCCTTTTTTTCTCAATGATAATTTCATGCTCTTCACCTCCCCTTTTGGTCTAAGTACTGTGAATAGTAAAGGTTACTTTATTAACCAGACTATTGCCTAGAACAGAGCTGGGCAGTCATATTCCGAATGGGCTTAATGGGCATATGGCTTTTCACTGCAGCTCCCTAATTAGATTACTAATTAGAGGACTGATTGGTTGAAGTATTTTCACACCTGGGTGTGAACAGCTGACCTACAGGTTATCCCAAAAACCTGCATACATGCTGGCTCCTTGTGGTTCTAAGCCCATCCCTGGCTTAGAACCAGCATGACGTAACAGCGACACCACCCAGTTCCATGTTTTAATATGGACTGAGACATACTGACTATGAAAAATATGTTTGGGCAGGAGTTATGAGGTACTCTTGTGGCAGCAGAGATGAAAGAATAAGTTTCCAGGCAAAATTTGGTGTGTACATATGCGCTGCATCTGCACTGAAAGGGAACAGGTGTCTCCAGGGAAAGCTGTGTCACTCCCGTCCTCATCCCGGTGGGGGCCACGCCAGAAGGAAGGGACATAAGTCTAGACATGCAGGTAGGCATCACACTACCGTGACCTGAAACATGCCAGCAGGAGAGGGACCAGGATGGCAAATTACAACTTGGGATCTGAACAGTGGGCAGGGCCACTATTCAGCTCTCAGCCTGTCTCACAGAACAAAAGGTGCTGCCTGTCATTCGCTGGGGGGGGGGGGGATTTGGGTGGTTGAGGATGGATAATGAGCATGTACACATACACACCCCAGCCATCCCAGTGGGCATCGCATTCCCAGTGAATCAGTGACATTACTGTCAGTCACTACTCTTTATATACCGGCGTCTGACACTTGGTAACACCTACAACTCACGCACTGCAATGCATGCAATGTTGTTCTGATATTTATTTTGGGGTTAAGTATTTTAGGGGTTTACAAATTCATGCTATGGAAGGACAAGTTGGCTCATATTTCACTTTATTTTTCCTTATAAATGAATTGCTTGGAATTCAAAATTATGATTTGCCATGTAATATGCAAGATGATACCAGCATAATCCTGTTTGCATTATGGTTGCTGAAATTCCTTCTAAAAATAAGGTGAGCGTGTTGTTTTTTGCAAACACAAAATAACTCTCACACTGCATTTTTAACTGAAGCTGTATAGGAGAGCTCATTGTTCTGTAAACGTAGGATTCTTTCTGTGTCTGACATCAGCAATGAAAATGTCACACTTCTTTTTCAGCCATCTTAAAAAAGTCAAATTGGTGTCATATTACAATTAAGCCTCTCCTGGAGCCGACACCTTATCCTGGTGGAGGGGTTTGCGTGTTCCAATGATCCCAGGAGCCCGGGGCTTTATGCCCCTGGTAGGGTCACCCAAGGCAAAAAGGTCCTGGGTGAGGAACCACCCAGACCACAAGACCCCAATGAAGAAAAAGATAATGGAACCACGGTTTCCCTTGCCCAGACGCGGGTCACCGGGGCCCCCCCCTGGAGCCAGGCCTGGGGGTGGGGCTCGATGGAAAGCGCCTGGTGGCCAGGCCTGTACTCATGGGGCCTGGTCGGGCACAACCCAAACAAGGCACGTGAGTCCCCCCTCCAATGGGCTCACCACCTATAGGAGGGGCCATAGGTGTCGGGTGCGATGTGAGCTGGGCAGTGGCCAAAGGCGGGGACCTTGGCGGTCCGATCCTCCGCTGCAGAAGCTAGCTCTTGGGACATGGAATGTCACCTCTCTGGTGGGGAAGGAGCCTGAGCTGCTGCGCAAGGTTGTGAAGTTCCAGCTAGACATAGTCGGTCTCACCTCGACGCACGGCTTGGGCTCTGGAACCAGTCTCCTCGAAGGGGGTTGGACCCTCTTCCAATCTGGAGTTGCTTGCGGGGAGAGGTGCCGAGCGGGGGTGGGCATACTTATTGCCCCCTGGCTGGGCGCCTGTACATTGGGGTTTACCACAGTGGACGAGAGGGTAGCCTCCCTTCGCCTTCG
>JAOYFF010000015.1:20953652-20993144 GCA_025773925.1 Cryptomyrus ogoouensis | reverse complement strand
TATATATGTATATGTATTCACACACACACGCACACATATCAGGGCTTATTAGCTCCGTGGTACAGTGGCTCCATTGGTGCAGAGGGGGCTGCAGTAACTTCTTGCCCTGGCGGGTGCCTCTGCATGGTGTGCATGTGGATTTTGCATGTTTCTGCTGTGCTGTGATGGTTTCCTCCATGCAGTTAGGCTAACTAGACTCTCTGAATTGCTCATAGAGTATTCCTCTGCCTTGTGTTCTGTCCTTCCTGGGATAGTTGTTGTGGTCTCTGAGAACCTGTACTGGATAAACTCTTAAGGAAGATGGATGGATTATAAATTCACCATTTATATGGGGCTCTGAAGCCCTTTTTGTAAACACATAGCATAACATAAGGTTCTCTATACATGCAATGCCACTATAATGCAACACAATTATGGAAGATGGATGCTTTATCTATACAGCACTTCGCCGGTGGTCTGAAGCCTCTCTTTATAAACACATACATAAAGCTAAGCACATTATACACACAGGCCAGTGCATTGCAATACTGTCACTCCCACAGTCGCACAAAGAGAAATTTAGAGCTACTGATTTACTTGAAGTACCTTTTATATGGCAGTGTAAGCAGCTCTCCTGAGTTTCTCTAAACGTCCAGTGAGACTTGCCTATGCACACTTGCTGCTCCGTACCTCAGATATATTTAGGGTGGGTGTCAGTCTCTTGCAGTGATGTATTCTGTCCTTACTGTTTTGTGACTTAACGGCATATCAAGGCATAGGCTGGGTGTTCATCATGGAGGAATAGGGTTAGCATTTTGGATGTTTGTCGTAATGTTGTCTCTCCTATGGCCTCATCTTCATCTGGCCTGTAGCAAGCACAAATTAATTTTGTTGTAGAGCATGATGTGAAGAAAGTAAAGATGAAAATCAGCTGTTCCAGGTCTGACCCATAGTACATAGTCAGGTCCTCCGTACAAGTAAGTGCAACTGGGAGGAAATCATGGAGCATGTCCACAACAGTGTGGATTATAGCTATCTTCTGTTACCCTCACAAACTTCAGCAGGATGAGGAGTGTGGATGGATGGATGGATGGGCTACAGCAAAAAATTGATTCCTGTAGCCTGACTTGCATATCAAAGGCGAAGCATGTGTGCGTTTGTGTATTCAGTACACTTCCATTTCAAATAATATATAAATATTAATTGTAATGGTACAGTGATTTTGATTAAATCCAATTATGTCAGTCAATTTTCTTCTTCCAAAAATGAATTCTCGTGTAAAATTATTTTAGTAATACATTTATGAATCAGGAGACTCTGAGGACTCCTGTAACTTACTTTCTTTTGCTCTTTGTTGTCCCACTGTGTGTGTGTGTGTGTGCGCGAGTGTTGTATATATGTATTGTATATGTGCTTTTCTGTTCTCCAACCTCATGAAAATACAGAAGGGAAGCAGACCTGGCTCCATCACCTGTGCTATATTCTGAATTGTTCCGTTCATCTTGTCAACAATGAAACTGAACCTTTCATTTTGTTTGTCCATGAAGTTCTGTTTTCCTGTCTTCCTCTGTTATACCCACATCCCACACCCAGCCCCCATTTGAAAAGGGAAAACTACAATAACAAAAGTCCGGAACTACTTGCCCAACTTTTTTGCGTCGTATGGTTCTATCGCCAAACAAAGCTGGCTTTCTCAACATGTCATAAATTATAGAAGCACATTTACAGTCTTGTGTAGCAGGCACTGCCTTCACAAATCATAACAGCTACAATCCCAGAATCCCCTTGCAGTCAGGGACATTTGTGTAGCAGTCAGCATTTTCATGTGCAAGACGGTGTTGGGATTTACTACGCATCTGTTAATGAGAAATGTGTCTATTGAATAAGATGTGCTTTAGAATAAAGAACATGAGGTATGAAAATGTGGTAGAGATACTTTGTGAATCTCTTGATACTTGACATTTCATTTAATCTAATAATAGACACTTTATGTTACCATTTTATTGATTAATTAAGTGAAGTCAGTGCCTCCAGTTTTGTTTCATTGCCTAAAACTGAATTGATTAAAATCAATATTAAATGATTAATTTAGTTTTTATTGCTCCTTTAAGTTAAAATGGTTAAGGACCCTAGATTTTGGAATGGCTGAATCCTAAAGACCCAAGGAGCTCAGCCACTGAGAGAGCACTCGAGTGCATCCACAGGCATGTGAAGGTTGGCATGCAGACGGGCTGTGGTTCTTCCCAGAATTCCGGGCTGTCTGCTTTTAGTCTCACATCACCTCAGAAAACCATATCCCCTGTTTATGATTCATTCTTTAGCTGCTGTCCTTATCCAGAAGAGAGAGTGCTTGTCAATCTGGAGCATTTTCTTTGCACTCAGAATAGACTGGAATACCAAAACATAGATGTGCGAATCAAGTAATATGTAGTAAATATTAATACATCACTGAATAATGGCCGGTGGCAAAACCTCAGAAAGATGCAAGTTCAAGCCCCAGTAGGGCTCACCCCAGAGAAAAGTGCCCAATCTGCTCCTGCAACGTATCCAAACATGTACATGAGAAGAATGTTAAACTCTATAGCTTGCTCTGGTTGAAAAGGATTTTCTCCTTAGCAATTAAATCAGCCAGTGCAACCCTGAACACATCATTAAAAGAAATAAAGAATGTCCCTTAATGTTTTTAAGTACAGACTTAATTTCAAAGATTTTAAACGTTCTTTACTTTTCTCATTGCTTTCTCTTTGACTTCCATTAGGTACCATTTGAAAATAAAATCGAGCCTGTTTCATCTAGTAACTTAAAGCTGTGATTAACACCATTTGCATATGTGCTTGTTTACACTAACAGCCCACAGGCAATATTCTCTAATAAACTTCTCCCTTCAGGTTTCCTAAATGAACATGAATGTAAAACTAGGCATGCAAAGCATCGATAAGGTCAAATTAATGATGTCACTTGCAGTGTTCTTGATATACGTTGGTATTTACCAATATACATTCAAGAATTAAGTTAATATTTAGGACAATTGGTTATGAGAAGTTTGTCTGTAATACATGATGCACTTATCTACAGGACTGGCTACTGTATTTCAGAATCTCCCATAATGCACTGCAAACCTCATTCAACTAATTATGCTTTAGTTGATCAATACCATCAGCTGAAATGGGGTGGACACCAAATCACCCGCCAAGGGATAACCTCTAACGATAATGCTGATATAGAAATATCAGGAAACAAAGCAGGAGGGATAGGTTCACTGATTTTATTTGAATTAGACAAAACCTTGGCTTAGGAAAGAGCCAAGAAAAATGATCAGGTTCATTGTATGAAATTCAAAACAGTTTAGACAATAATACTCCACATCCCATATTTCCTTCTGTAAAATAATTTTCTACAGTATCTGAGACAACTGCATGAAATAAAAGTTTTATTTAAAGTAGCTTAAACAAATATACTAAAGTGAACCCACTTTACAGATTCCCAAACATGTAATTGATCCCAAAATAGACTTAACGGGTATTTACAATAACAGATAAGGTATTTCACCAGTATTTCATGCTATAATGACTTTTACAAAGACTGCTGCAAGTATTTTTACATAAAGTTTACATTGCTATTGACATGGACTGGTACAAATATTATAATAATTAACTGGTATTTACAAAGATTGGTACAAATATTTTAATATTAGACTGCCTTTCACAAAAAAACTGGTTGAGAATTTTTTGTAAAAAATCATTAACAACGGTTGATGAAGGTATCATAAAACATCATTCACAGAGACTGAGGCTGCCATTTTAATAATATACTGGCATTCATGATGACTGGTGCAGGTATATTAACATTAGCTCTGCTTTCCCTGCCGCAGCTAATTTTATGTGCTGAATTTACAGCATTACAATTTACGATTCAGATTATACCCAACCGTTTAGGCTATCTTGTCGTCAAAAGCCAGAACTGCTTTCTGAACATTCATCTCGATCAGACTGCTGGACCAGAAAAACAAATCCATTCCGCTTCACAATTTTTTTTTTTACTGTCATCCTCTGTGCACATTTCTGATTTGATCTGAGCCATCGTCTGCTCCTAACTAATTATTTATGGCCTGGGTAGCCATCCAATCTTGGTCCCTTAGACAAAACGGATGCTCATTGATTGCAGGAAACTGAGGCATCCATCTCGCCTTCCCGTACTGAAACAGGAGTGGGACTGAACAGTGAGGGTGCTCTGTTTTTAAATATGCAAGAGCTGGAAGGCGATTACAGCCACCTCCTCCCCCCTATGCAGTGCCACAAATGCAACACTAAGACGTCCAGGTGAAACGGGGTAGCTATTTTGAGTCACCAGCTAAGACACGGTGATGTCATTTGGTAAAGACCCAGGAACAACATGCTGACATCCTTCCACCTGCAGATACAGAGGGAGATGAACAGTCGAGTTCCAGGGGGATCAAGGACTTGTTTGTGGTGTAGCATCATCATCTGAGCTTCATATACTGCATAACAACCAAATGTAACCACCAGTAACCACCAGTACTGGGTAAAAAGTCTTAGGTAGACAAAGAAACTGTTTAAAGATATTTAGCTGGGTAGTAAGAGAAACCAAAAATTAACAAGAATGTCTTCTGTTCCCCAAAAAGTTTCTGATAGTTTGTTGAAGGCTTGATGAAGACCACTTCAGTTCCCAAACTACTCCTCAAGGGCACCTCAGCCATTCTATGTGTTCGTTAATTTCCCCACCAGCTCAGTTAACTAATAAACTTCATTTGTGAAATTATTTTATAGCACTTTGATTACACAAACATGTAAACTAGTGATCAAGTCAACAAAGACATGGCTCTTTGCTGCAAATACTGGGGTGACTTTAGGAGAGGTTTTGAAAAAAGCTGACACACTTTGACAGACACAATAGTTTTAAACCAACAAGAAGACCATTTAAATGTAATTTATTTGACTGCCTGAAACTTTTGCATACTACTGCATATAGCAATGCCAGTGTGACAATATTGTACATTTCTCCAACCCACTATCCATTTAATTACCTCTTACTCAATGATGTTCACAGTTTTCATTTTCACAAAAGGAAAAGGGAGTTTATGGAGGTCATGGTACAATTTACCCCTCTCTATTATTAAATATTTACAAATTTATTCACGATATCGCGGTATACGTGATAACAGTGAAAAGTCAGTAACTGTGCATATTGTTCATTCAGCTACCAATCCCATTGGCTAGTGACCTTCATTCCACAAGCCTCAACCTAACAAGTAAATGCAGACTGTCATTTTTAAAGCTACTCCATAACAGCGGAAAAGACAAGCATAGGCTATAATGAGGTTATATTACTTGTGGGTTGCAGTTACTTTTTTCAGAAATCTACTTAATGTCCTAAAACATTTGCTCATTGTAATGACAGCGATCAGTTTTGCCTTTGAAGTAGAAGAAACAAATATTATTGTCTAAATAAAAGAAAAAGAGTATGACATACCACTATTATATTTATTTTATTAAAGTTTTAAGAGTTATTTTCTGAAACATTTTGAAGCTTACTGTACATTGCAATAATTTCCTCATACAATGAATATAATAATAACATGATATTCTTTGCTTAAGGTGTTTTGCATTTATTTTCATATCAAAGCGTTCTGCAAATATATCAATATTAAAACCACTGATGGATTACCTAAATGGTGACAATACGTGATTTCTAAGCTTAGCTAACTTTTGACACACTTCTTTGTTCTGGTGGAAAACAAACTAATTTCTTCTCAAAGCAGCTTCAGTATTTCAGACTCAAATCTCATTTGTGATATAAAGTATTGACTTTCTGTTAATGTCCAAAAGGCTTGGCAGTATATCTGGTCTAGTCAAAAAAGTGAATATCCAATTGAAATGAAGTCTTCTGTCTTATTTAGCTCCCTCAACTCTCTGTCAAACTCTTTTGTCATCATTGAATGAGCATAAGCTGAATGCTTAATACCAGACTCATTGGAATTTATAGTGCTGGAGATTTCAATTAATTTAGCATGATTTAAAACTAACTCAATTAGGAATGGAAAATAAAGTAGAGATTTTTTTAGGATCAGTTGGTGGTCCATTCACTATTGGTCCTTGCTGGAGTTTTTGAGTTTTGTTTTCCCAATCCGATGTTCAAAGTCATCAGCATATCCCGACGTGTAAAGCACAGGAGTCGAGCACGTAGAATTCAAATGAACTGCTGAGTATGAGCGCAGCTGCCTTTCTTCCAGAGTGTTGAATATTCAGTGACGTGCTGCTTCTGTGTACATAAGCACACAGTGTGTGGCCACTGTGATGCAGATTGTGTCCCGTGTTTATTGCATCCTTAAAAATGGTAATGACACAAAATATGAATAGTGCATGAATTCAAATATGTTATTATCCCCACAAAATACCTTATTTCCTAGTACTGGCATGCTGATTTGGAAATTAGTCTAGGTATCAGCAGTACTGTTTTATCTACCTACATTAATGCATAGAAGATTATCATTTCAGTTTTTTTGAAAATTTCTAAAACTGGAGATGGCTACTGTATAAATGTATATGAATAAATCATGCAAACTTTCCTTTGAATACAACGTTATATAAATAGGTTCTCAGAAGGCTCTCTTCTCCAGTATAAGCGAACTCATTATTATTATTATTATTATTGTTATATGATTATAATCATCATCATTGTTATTATGTGTACCTCAGTTGTGTAGGATCAGTCATTTGTTAGGTGTGACCCTTGATTTGTGAAGCATGACATAGGTGCACAGCGTGATGTTTCATTCAAAGTTCTACAAACACAAAGGACCAATGTGCATGTTCCCAAACCATGTAAAGTGCAGAGTGCTTATTTATTAATGCGGAACATTCAAGTGTGCGCACTTTGTGTTTTCGAGCACTGTCTATGTTCCCAAGAGCTCATAGACCTAATTAATATCATGTACACACCAAATGTAGAAATTATGCATCCTTTGCAAAATGTCAAGACAACCAGTTATGAAATAAAAATGATAATTCTTCGTGTTGTTTGTACAATAGAAAAAAAACAAGGTATGCAGAGAAACAAAATCAGAAAGCAACCTCTGATGATGCACATAGTTCTTATTTCAAATTCCTTCAGAGTTTATGTCAATATTTCTCTAGGCTCCCATGTAACTCATATAACAGCAGAATGCTTTGAGCGTAACCATAAATGTACATTTCCTTGAATCTCTGACATATGTGGCTGATGGGTGTGAATTTGGCCAGCTGTTTCGATTGTAGTAGCTGTGCTCTCTTTGGGTATTATGACTTTTTATGCTCTTCATGCGATTTGACCTAATGAAAGTTTGGCAGGCCCATGGGCAGGGGTTATCTTTCTGACAATGGCTGGTCTGACGTCCCTTCATGCAATGCACGGCTATAATCCGACACAGTCTCACAAGACCATGATCAGCATCCTCTATTGATCTCCATGGCAACAAGCCACAACAAGGTTCAACGATACTGTTCGAAGAGCTTACCTAATTTCTCTAACCACGTTTAAGGCCTCCTTGCAAAAATCAAAGTGCATGTTCTCAGACATCTACACTGCCGGCATCAAATGTTCTGAAATATCACTGTCAAGAAATAAGAGTTGTGGTTGTGCAACCCCCATCGCCATACATTTCAGGTGGCTCCTCGCTTGTGGCAGAGCTTCACAGTTGAATACCTTTCCCCAACACAAAGGGAGGTGTGGGACCACGGCACCCTGGCCAGGGCAAGCATCCCCCCTCTGCCCTGCTCTGTTGTGTCATCAAAACTCAGGCTCTTTTGCGAGTGACAGATGCCTCACGAAGACAGAGTGGTGTCAGGTGCAGGGACGACCACAAAGAGCAGAGAAGCTCTTGTGTGTAGGCAGATCCCGGAAAGGGGAGAAAATGCCCTCTCAAAATGATGAAGGACAGTTTGGGGACAGGAAAAAAGTTGAAGCGGTATTTCACACTGTGAGACATTTTGACAGGGGACCTGTCCCCATGGTGAGGTGCAGTGCCATTTTGAAGATCCGCACCAGCTGTGCGATCCCAAGCAGAAACGTCTCTATTTCTCTGGGTGCTGGGGTTGCCTTCCCCTCCGAAAGCTGACAGGAAACTCACTGTGAGCCACTGAAATTTTTATGCCTGAGATGCAGTGCGAGAATGGAAAGAGACTAGCATTATGGGCTGCTGATTGGATATCGATATCACTTAATGTGCTGTATATTTTCAGACTAAAACATGGCTCTCAGGTTTGTAAACTATTATTCTGGGTGTGGTTATCAGCATATGTACACTTTTTTCTTCGCACAGTGATGAAACTTTTAATGTACATTTAAAGCCTGCTGAAGGTCACAAGAACAAAACCATGTGGAATTATTTAACATATAGTTTTTTTTTTAATACCTACCTTATCTTTTAATTCTTTTGTTATATTCCTACACCAATTTAGAAGATTTTAAAATGAGAGCACAGATGACAAACAATACATGTTCAAATGATCACATGCTGACACATTAAAGTCCCAGACACCCAATGGGAATGAGGAGCTGAGCCACATGAAAATAGCCAATGTATTTTCAGAAATATTCCAGGGATTGTTTTCACATCATTTCTTTTCCCCGTGAAAGGCTCCTAATGTCCGGCTGACTTTTGCCGGGTCCTTTGGTGCATGCAAATAACAGACATCCGTTAACACTGGCAGATTGTGCGGGGCTCACAGATTTCAGCTCAGAGGAAGGGGACAGTCATTTGTTTCCATTATGCGCTTCAGCCCTCATAAGGAAGGCTGTGTCAGGGGAATAAACCAGCCTATTGTGTCCGCTGTATCATAGCAGCTGGGTCATACAGAGAGGTACAGCTCATTTATGCCAGGGGTCAGAGTGGATGGGGGCTGAACCAACGTTACTGACTCTGTGTGTGATGACGTCACACACATTCCAACAGTGAGACCACAACAAGCTACGCTCTTCATAAATCACCATACTAGTTTGCCGTTCATTCTGCACCATGCTTTATCTCATCATGAGTCAACAACAGTGCCATTGGAAGGTGGGAGATCATGTGACTCATTGGGGTTCGAGGCTGGCGCATCCATGGACCTCCTAGGTGCAACTTTTGTGCGATGTCGTGGCAGAGAGTCCAAACACTGTGCTGATGTGGAGCTGTGTCACATGATACAGAAGTTTAAAGGTATACCAGCTGTTTAAGGATCTCTCCAGGCAGGATGGCGAACAGGGCATTATGTGGCACTGGGATTCATTTGGGGAGAGGGCTTTCCTTGGCAAAAGGTACCAGACAGGGCAAGAACAGCATGAGAAAACAAGTCGGGGGTACTAGTTGGGACCGACTTTGAGACTGGAGCCAAGTTTACTTGGGGGGGTGAGGCAGTGAAACCATGTAAATGTACTCATTCTGGGAGCGTGAGTGACAGATGGAACGAATCGATGACCCTTGTGTAACAAAGGCTTCCTGTAATCCAAACCCAGAATCCAAAATAGTGTGAGGTGAAAAAATAAATGGACTCCTGCCATGTGATATTTGGATTGGCTGACCATTACGACATTAAGTTCACACCACGTGTCTGTGATTTGGTTGACATAATTAAATGAAATGACTTTTAAGAAAGTAAGTGTATACCTACTGAACAGTGTGCCACTTTACACTTACTTCTAACATCTTGGAGGCCTCACCCGGTAATAACTCTGCTCTGGAGGGGAAGACTCAAATAGAAAAGCATAATTTGGAAACGAGCTCCCGCTCAATCCCCAGATATTCAATCATATCTGTCTCGCAAACCTGACATGCAGCCCTTGATAATTCCTGCACTCTGCTTTTAATTTCATTGCAGGAATCCATCTCCTGGCTACTGTAGAGATAAATTAACGGGGAACTATTTAATTGTTCAGTGCTTTTAATTTCTGTTTTTGTTCCACTAGGATCAGCCTTGGCTTTCAAGTGGAAACCAGCACATATCCAGCATCAGGAGGAGAAATCAGATGGATTCCCAGAGGTTCAGATCTATGAGCAGATAGCTGACTTTTAGCACATCTCTTTGTGTAATACATTGCCTGTTTATTGAATAACCTTCTGAAGATGCGGAGGGGAATCAAACATAATTTCACAACAACAACAACAAATGTGAAAAGGTCTTGGGAAAGTTAGACAGACAGGAGAAGCGACTGTGTGAATGTGTGAGAGGGGAAGTGTGGGATGTCAGCAATGTGTATGAGCCTGGCTCCGTCTGCTGCCAACCTGCAGGGCCAAACAATGACTGCCCGTCACACATCGACAAAACCCAGGGCTCACCACAGCGAAACAGGGGCCCAGAAGGCTGGCCTGAGTCACACACCACTAGCACGTAACTGGCTGGCCCTAGCTGTGCACACCACTCAGCTGCTCGGGGGGCAAACGCACCCTCCCAAGTCAAAGAGTCATACTCAGGATCAGTCTGTGGGCACAGTGAGTGCCGTCATCACACACAACAAACTCGGAGTGGTGGTTGCTTTGACGTAGCTCAGCTAAGTCGATAGCAACTTTGAATGCTTCAGCTTGCTTGGAATTGCTGATGGAGGCGGTCAATCCAGCCCACGGACTGTGAGCTGGGCGCAAAAGTAATGAGCGACTCTGTCTATTTCAGGCAACGTGAGAAGAGAGAGGAAGGGAGAATGCCGGTGGGGAGGGGGTAGAAGGAGGAAAGTGTGGCACCAAAAGAATATGTCTGACACCCTCTCTCCAGCAGCTGCTAACGCTACGGTGAGAAATGCCAGTCTGTACGCCGCGCGTTAGCGCTTAGCGAACGCAGAGAGCCATTCAATTAGGGATAATGCAAGCATCATAGCCGAAACCGCTAAAGAAGCCATGGAGTTTAAAGCCCTTTTAGTGGCCATAAGAATCAGTTTTTACATGTGCATCACTGCTATATTGGACGGAAGTTTAGCATTCTCACCCTCGCCGAACTCCTGCTGAATTGTTGCCATGTTTTCACCGACAGCCTCCCTAATTAAAACTAATACACCCTGGGCTAATGAGGACACCTCCAGCAGCGGTAGCAGGGTAAATTCTCCATGAAAAACTCCGGCCTAGCCCTGAACAGAGTGCTTCCCAGCATGCCTTGGATCTGTCACTCTCCTACACTCTAGCAGCATCTCACCTCCGCTGCGGAAAGCTCCCAATGCCGCATCTGCTGCTTGGCTGGATGGGATGCTCGTGCTCACGCTCGTGCTCACGCTCGTTTCACCTCTTCTTGATGGACTGTCATCTCGTTACAGAATTTACATGATTGTTCTTATATGGATCAGTTGATTCACTTCCAGTAATTGTATTATTTTAAATGGAGGCATTTTGTCCAAAATGACAAGTGTGCAGCATACATTGTAACAAATTTTACTTAAACTTAATATTTATTGCCGAAGTAAGAAATTTTCGTTACTTTGAGCTGATGCCAGCCCAGTCATTCTTATCATGGTGGATAATGCATGGCATCACTACAGAAATAAATGTATCTTTTTCGATATTCTTCTTTTGGTTTCCAGTCATGTGCGTCTCCTCAGGTGGGTGGGGGCGGTGCCACCAGCTTGGGTGGTACTGCTGGTTCAGGTTGGTGGGGGCAGTGCCGCCGGGGGCCCACGGTACGGAGTACGTCTGTGATAATTACTGTGAGACTGATGCAGTGTTTCCCACAGTCATCCTGCCCCACACAGCCTCAAAGCAGAATCTTTGTGTATGAGACGTCAGCACTCATCACTTTCTGACGGCTGCCTCGTATTTAGTGATTGTGTTTTATCCGCTGCAGCCAGCAACGCCATATGATTTGGATTTTTCATATAGACCATATTTTTGTAAAACCTATTATATAAACTAATAATTAGAAGTTAATATAACTGTTTTGGGGGTAGGGCGCTTTGGCCTTTGAATACTGCCTTTGGCTTTTGAGGAGTTGAGCTGTCCTTTCTATGTTGTAATTCAGTTTACTGCTGCATTCCAAAAAAATCCCTTAGGCTAACTGACATTTACAAATTACCTGTACTGTGTAACCATGTGCCTGTGTGTCTGTGCCCTGCGATGGACTGGCATCCTGATTGTGGTGTACCCCCATCCTGTGCCCCATGATGAGCTGGCATTCTGTCTGTGGTATACCTCCATCCTGTGCCCTGAGATGGGCTAACATCCTGTCTGTGATGTACACCCGCCTTGTGCCCTGAGATGGACTGGCATCCTGTCTGTGATGTACACCCGCCTTGTGCCCTGAGATGGACTGGCATCCTGTCTGTGGTGTTCTCCCTTCTTGTGCACTGTGAAGGATTGACATCCTGTCTGTGGGGTACCTCCACCATGTGCCCTGCAATGGGTTGGTATCCTGTGTATGATGCACCCCGCCCAGTCCACTGTGATTGGTGGCTGGCATCCTGACTATGATGTACCCAATCCCTGTGCCCTGTGATGGACTGGCACCTTGATTGTGATTTACTTCCACCCTGTGCCCTGTGATGGACTGGCGTCCGCTCTTTGGTGTGCCCTGTGCTGTGCCCTACAATGGACTAGCATCCTGTCTGCGGTGTACACCCGCCTTGTGCCCTGCAATGTGCTGGCATTCTGACTGTGATGTATGCCCACCCAGTGCCCTGTGATGGACTGGCATCCTGATTGTGATTTAACCCTACACTGTGCCCTGGTGGGCTGGTATCTGTGATGTACCCCCTCCTTGGGCCTTGGTTTCCTGAGACAGGGTCCAGCCCCCCCATCCCGTCCCGGTTCAAGATATGCAGATGGATGGGTGGACTAATTTGATTTAAGGCAGTGATGCCATTAAAGCGAGTGAAATCCTATGATGAAATTCCCATTATGAAATTCCAGTATGTCTTCAATGAAAGGCTAATTTGTGCTCCACCCCTAAATACCACAGTGACTGTAGAAACTATTAATTTCATGAGCTGCACACAGCCACAGCATCTGTGTCATAAATTAACAACTTACAGAAGCAAAGAATGCCAAATCAATCTAATACAGGCTATACAACAGGATACATTCAGCATTTATATATAGCATAATTTAATTAAAGGTAGTAAAACATCCAATTTGGTTTGAATTCCATTACATGTTTAAACTCAAGGTATCTCTGAAATGTAGATAAATAGAAATATTTTAACATAATTTTAAAAATGTGTTTTTATGTTTTTTTCTGGAGTTTACAGCACAGTTCCTTTTTTAATTCCGTGAACCAAAACAGCTTGTCCTATGGTAGTGATGTCAGAATGATGTCATCTCTCATTTTTCATTCGTGAGCAACTTCAACTTTCAGCCATTAGTGCAATCCGGTGCCTCTTTTAGACAACTGGATAAAACAACCTTCTAGAGGTTCAACAGCAGTTACCCCTCCTGGAAGCTGCACCTTGTATTTGGCATTTCCTTTAAAGCTGCACACACTTCGATGGGAACCGACAGCTTGCCCAGCCTCCACACCACATGTCAGCCGTAGCTGCGAGGGCAGATGTTCATTTAAAGCCTCATTTCATCATGGCAAAACAAGGGACACCATCTAGTGGATTTTCACTGCAATCTACATAAACATGAAATCTTTTTTAACATGACAAAATTCGCCTTTAGCGCAACTGTAATTAATAATTTGGTCGGTACAGCCAATATAAATGGTCACTAGGAAGTGGAGTTAATCTCGAGGAGTTAAAAAGCGCTCCTCTCCAACCTTATAGTCCGCAAAAATATTAGTTACGACGGATTTGCCGACAGAGGGCGCCAACGAGCAGATGTATATATGGCCGAGATGCTTAGTCTCCTGCTTCAGTCACAGAAGCAGACCTGTCCGTCGTAAAGGTATTTGAAACGATAACCAACTGTATACGGCATTATCGCATTTAATGAACAGGGGGAAGTCCTCCACGCAGGATAAACTCTGAATACATCCACATGGATATACGCCTAAGTCATTTGCAATCGCTTTATTCAAACTAAAGGCTAGTGTGGTGATTATTTTTACGTTTATATATATATATATATATATAAGAGCTCTCACGTCATGATGCATCGGCGTGAAAGCTGATCACTGTCTCGTGGTCGTTGGGTGACGGCGATGCGCCGAATAAATATCGCGGCGTCTGAAATTGTGTGCATCAGCATTATCACGGAAGGAAGAATCCCTCCTGGGCTCCGTCCTTTGTGCAGTCAGACGGGGGCGGGGGAGACTCAGACATACGGAGACTCTGCAGATTCCTGCGTGCCTCCGTGTCACTCCGTTTGCTGTGGGGCCAGGTTGCGCAGTGGTAAAGCGCGCTCCCTGTCCCACGATCCCGGCTCCCTCGCTTGTATCTAAAGGATTAAAGTCCTTGTCCAGAAATGAACACCTGAAATCAAATACATTGTGCATAACAGACATATATCTCCGGCGACATTAAATTTAAACCCACCGTCTAAACTGTATACAAATCTATATATGAAAACCGGACGTCATGTCGGACCGTGAGCTTAAAATAAATATTGCTGAAAAGCAATATTTGTAGGGTAGTCTTTCAAGCAAATGAGACTACGTCTAAGAAAGAAGAAGCATCCGCTACGTTTGCCGCATAGCAAATTATTTCCATTATACAACGTACTTTATATATAAGCAAGAGCCTGGTAGACATTTATCGCACATTTAGTCGCCCCAGAGCTTCATTTCAGCTTAACAGTGCATTGTAATAACTTCCAGATGAGACCCATGCCTAGATATTTCCGAGGATAGTAGCCTACTGAAATCCCCGTGAATACTGTTTCGGCGATCTGATACCGCAGTGGCATATTGAGTGCCGTAACAGACCAAAAAAACAAAAAAAAACAAAACATCCATAGTGCTGTTATTCGTTTAATGGTTGGGTAGTGTTGTCAGCTCCTCTCGTCCATGCAGAATAGCCTTATTTTACCTGCTGTGATCACTTCAGTCCCCCATAACAACGGGCGCTACGGCATTTCGCATATGTGCCATTAAGTCGCATTTGATAAAGATCTGGCTCTTATTAAGCAATAAGACCCTCTACTCAGCACCAGCAGCCCATTACGGAGAAGGAACAGAACCAGGACCACCAGCCGATTACGCAGAAGGAACAGAACCAGCAGCAGCAGCCCATCTTCCAGCACACACTTCGTGGGCTACCCTTTAAACTGAGCGATCAAGTTGAGCCGTGGTTACGTGCGCTGGGACAGCAAGCGGAGGGGGTGGAGAGTGGAGCAGGCACTGCAATATCATTTGTGAATCGCTCTCAGAGTGCCGCAGATACGGGTTGCGAGCGAACGGGCTACGAGCGCACGCCGGCCGTGTCAATGCAGGTGGAGCTCGGAGAATGCGGGAATCAGCACGGCATCTTCCCAGGGATATTTACTGAAACCTCCGCTTAATCGGAATTACAGTTTTCCCTCCGTTTTGCATTGATTCACCCCCACCTTACACAGTCTATGCATCGCTCTGCGGGTTTTTTTTTCTTTTCCGCCGTTGATGCAACTATATAGCGCGATGTATTAAGTGACTGGAGGCAGCAAAATCTTAAGTTCTTGTTAAAGACGGCGGGACAGATCATTTACTGCCCATTCACTTCCACAAGGTAAGAAGACGGACCTTTTTGTAAAGTACAGTATTTAGATTAGTTGAGAGACAGTCCGGGGTTTTTGTTGCTGTTATTCCGCAGTGAGAAATATCTCAAACGAGTTTCCTGTACCAGACAATATGATGTAAAACACCCTTATCTTCGTACCGCTGCATAGTAAACTGTGACAAAGATATAAAAATTGCATGCTAAGCATTCCCAATAATTTAAACGGTTGAGTATCTCATTATTGTTATTACTACCATAATCGTTATCATTATTATTATTTAACACGCAGATGAAACAATCGATCTCGCGGGATAAATGTATAAGCCACAATAAAGGGCTTATACTAAAAAAGGTATTTATTCTAGTTCACTGTGCAGAATGCGGATTTTGTCCGATTTAATTCTGTTTAATTTAATTTAATTATTAGTGTTTTATTTTTTCCCATGAAGCGGGGGAAGCAGAGTCGTGGTGCTAGGGGGGATAATTGTGGTTTATGTCCTGTTTGAAATTTACTGCACTGAAGTGGTGAAAGAGCGGCCGGGGAGCGATGTCGCATGCATATTAAACGGGAGACTCGCTCAAACACAAAGGAGATGGGGCAAAAATGAACATTTCGTTTATTTTCTTTTTCCTAACCCACAGGTTCAACACGACTTCGCGCGAATCAAATCTACATAACAAGCAGATCAGCTGCGGGGAGCGATGAGGACTACTGGTGCAGTGGACTATTTATGCTACTGTATGCTCATTTTGCGGCTGCTGACTCAGCCGGCTGCCAAGCAAGTACTTCGATATCGCTTAGCAGAAGAAGGTCCTGCCGATGTTCGGATCGGAAACGTAGCCGCCGACCTCGGCATCGTGGCTGGATCTGGTGAGGTGACTTTCACCCTCGAGTCCGGATCCGATTACTTTAAAATTGACAATATAACCGGAGAGCTGAGCACTAACGAGCGCAGGATAGACCGTGAGAAATTACAGCAATGCCAAATGATATTTGACGAAAACGAGTGCTTCATAGACTTCGAAGTGTCAGTAATAGGGCCAGCACAGAGCTGGGTCGACCTGTTTGAGGGAAAAGTGATCATCTTAGACATAAATGACAATACCCCGTCCTTCCCATCTCCTGTGCTGACTTTATCGGTGGAGGAGAACAGACCGATAGGTACGCTGTATTTACTTCCCACAGCTACTGATAGAGATTTTGGAAGGAATGGAATAGAGCGCTATGAGCTGCTCCAGGACAGTGGGGAGGGCTCAGTCAGGCGGCCGGGGTCCAGTGCCATGGGCCGTGTCGATGCTGGGGAGAGTTACTCAGGCAAGAGGAGATTTGACACTGAGGGAGCTGGCAGAAGCAGTGTCTTTGAACTCCAAGTTGCTGACACAACGGATGGGGAGAAGCAGCCACAGCTGATTATTAAAGGGGCCCTAGACAGGGAGCAGAGGGACTCCTATGAGCTGACGTTGCGGGTCAGGGATGGGGGAGACCCTCCTCGTTCCTCCCAAGCCATCCTGCGTGTTATGATTACGGATGTCAATGACAACAGTCCCCGCTTTGAGAAGAGCATATATGAGGCTGACCTGGCTGAGAATAGCTCCCCTGGAGCCCCCATTCTGCAGCTAAAGGCCACCGATTCTGATGTTGGAGTAAACGGGCAGATCGAATACGTCTTCGGCGCGGCCACCGAGTCTGTCCGTCGGCTTCTACGCCTGGATGAGGGCTCGGGCTGGCTCAGTGTGCTGCACCGCATCGATCGCGAGGAGGTCAGCCAGCTGCGCTTCACAGTCATGGCCCGTGACCGCGGGCAGCCCCCCAAGACGGATAAGGCCACGGTGGTGCTCAACATCAAAGATGAGAATGACAACGTGCCCATCATTGACATCCGGAAGATCGGGAGGATATTCGTAAAGGATGGGGTAGCTAATGTGGCAGAGGATGTGGTGGTGGACACCCCGGTGGCACTGGTGCAGGTGTCAGACCGAGACCAGGGAGAGAATGGGGTGGTAACGTGCACGGTGGTAGGGGATGTGCCCTTCCAGCTGAAGCCAGCCAGTGAGACAGAGGGCGAGCAAAACCGAAAAAAGTACCTCCTTCACACCTCAGCCCCTCTGGACTATGAGGCCACACAGGAGTACAATGTTGTCATTGTGGCTGTAGACTCTGGAAGCCCTAGCTTATCTAGCAATAACTCCTTGATTGTCAAGGTGGGGGACACCAATGATAACCCCCCTATATTTAGCCAGAATGTGGTCGAAGTTTCCTTTCCAGAGAATAACGCCCCAGGTGAAAAAGTGACTAACGTAGTAGCTCTTGATGCAGACAGCGGGAAGAATGCCCAGATTTCTTATTCCCTGGACCCCTCTGTAAATGGAATATTCTCCATTGATGCCGACAGCGGGGACATCAGAGTCAACACCGTTTTGGACAGGGAGCAGGCGGAAAGGTATGAATTTAAAGTCATCGCCAAGGACAAGGGCATCCCAGTTCTCCAGGGGTCTGCCACCGTGGTGGTCCTGGTGGCAGATAAAAATGACAATGAGCCAAAGTTCATGCAAGATGTGTTTACCTTTTATGTAAAGGAGAACTTGCAGCCTAACAGCCCTGTAGGGATGGTTACGGTAAGCGATGCGGACAAAGGGGAAAATGCACAGATGAGCCTTTACATAGAGGAGGAGGAGGACATATTTTCCATAGAAAATGACACTGGGACAATCTTCTCCACTGTGTCATTTGACAGGGAGCAAAAGACTACCTACACGTTCCGAGTGAAAGCAGTAGACGGCGGGATTCCACCCCGTTCTGCCACGGCGACAGTGTCATTGTCTGTCATGGATGAGAATGACAATCCACCCACTGTCACCTTTCCCAGCAACAATTCTTATACACTGCTGCCACCCACTAGTAACTCCAGGACCGTGGTGAGAACGGTCTTGGCCACAGACACCGACACTGGCGTCAATGCTGACCTGAACTTCAGCATTGTAGGTGGGAATCCGTTCAAACTGTTTGAGATTGACCCTGCCAATGGGGTCATTTCTCTAGTGGGCAAGGTGGAGCAGAAGCACTATGGTTTGCACCGTCTAGTGGTCCAAGTGAATGACAGTGGCCTCCCCTCGCAGAGTACCACCACCTTGGTGCACGTGTACATTAATGAGACAGTGTCTAACTCAACCATTGTGGAGGCCCAGGTTGCCAAGAGCCTGGGCACACCCCTGTCTGTTGACATTGCCGGAGACCCAAATTACGATTTAGGCAAACAGAGACTGAGCATTGTGATAGGTGTGGTATCGGGTATTATGACGGTAATCCTCATTATCCTCATTGTTGTCATGGCCCGGTACTGCCGGCCCAAGAGCAAGAATGGCTATGAGGCCGGAAAGAAGGACCATGAGGACTTTTTCACCCCTCAGCAGCATGACAAGAACAAGAAACCCAAAAAGGACAGGAAGAACAAGAAGTCCAAGCAGCCCCTGTACAGCAGCATTGTCACTGTGGAGGCTTCCAAACCCAACGGGCAACGCTATGATGGTGTGAATGAGAAACTGTCAGACAGCCCAGGGATGGGTCGCTACCGTTCTGTCAATGGTGGTCCCGGGAGTCCCGACCTCGCTCGACACTACAAGTCCAGCTCTCCCTTGCCCACGGTCCAGCTGCACCCTCAGTCACCCACAGCTGGGAAAAAACACCAGGCTGTGCAAGACCTGCCCCCAGCAAACACCTTCGTGGGAACCGGAGATAACATATCGCTTGGATCTGACCACTGCTCTGAGTACAGCTGTCAGACCACCAGCAAGTACAACAAACAGGTAAGTCACCTAATTGCGTGCTTTGATTTATTCTCAGCATCCCTTAGACTCGATGACAGATACATCAGGTGTCCTTGGGTACTGTGTTGCAATGATGCAATGTTGGGGCAGGCCGGGTCTCAAAGTTGATCAGGGGAGCATGCAAAAGCGGGGGCCGTGTTGTGTGGGCATCTAGACCAATTCGACCCGCATTGCGCCGTGGAGTTGTGCCTGCTGGGTCGAGATGCTGGTGACAGTAGTGGTTGTGGACTGCAGCACTCAAACATTTAGACCCATGTGCACACGCGCATCGGGGGCGAGCTGAGTGTCACCCGCACACCCCACATAAGACAGGAGACAGGAGCCTCTGTCATTCCTCTGGCTTCCTGCAGGAGTGAGAGGGAATAGGAGTGGTCCTGTGAGGAATGTTAAATCCTCGTGTTTAAGCTTGAATTTTGAAATATGTATAGCCATTCCTGGGTATTTATGTGTGTGTCACTTCACTGACCCCGAAGGAAAATTAAGTGCTAGCATGTATAATGTAAAAATGCCTCCAATGCTGTGGATTCGACACCGCATTCATGGAGCTCGGTGAAAATATCCATCTGTCTTTGTATGATTATTTCAAGCAAAGCCAAGGACACACTGTTAATACTCTACGAGCTCAGTCCTTTTATTCTGCAATTGCCAGGAAAGAACACTCATTCTGTTGTTTCATGCCTTTTCTATGGCGGTCTAATGAATTATTGATCATTTTCTTATGTGGTGTAAGCAACTGTTTTCGCAGGCCAGAATTCTGCCCCTGAAATCTCAACACTCTTCTCTCGTCTTCATGTTTCTTCTCTCTTTTCTCTCATTCTCTTACCCTCACTCACTCTCCCCCTTTCTCTCTTCCTCCCCCGCCTTTCCGATTCTCTGCCTCTGTCCCATCTTCATTTTCCTGTACGCTCTTACTTTCTTTCCTTGGGTATATCTCCTCTTCTCCTCTCTCTCCTTTTCTGCCTACCTCACCCTTTCTTCTTGTTCCTATCCTTTTCTTCCTAAGCACCCCTCTCTCTCTCTCTTTCTGTATGGCAGTCAGGTTGCATGGTTGCTTGGGATTTGCCACCTGACAATAAGGTATTTTAGACAGAGGTACCTCTGGGCGTGCCAGTGCCAGTGCTTCATACGAGTGTCTCATCCATAATTAAAAAGGTGCTGTATTTTGTGGTGCAGTGCATGTATTGTGTGTTTGAGTACAGCAGATATTTATATATTTTCTATTGTGTGCCCGTGTATGTTGCAGTCAGTTTATTCGCACCAAATGGAGTAAATTATTCAAGCCCGATTGGTGACTGCTTATTGAACTCGGTGTTGTAGATCCATTCAGAGTGTGATTACCTTTCTGCACATCAGCGCTCCTCCTTAACCTGATATCTTAGAAAGAAGTCTCATAATGCTTTAGGTGACTTCTTAGGGATGGCTCGTCTAAAGCATCCCTGACATAATAGCAGAATGCGCAGCCGGTACTCCAGTGCTGTCGTTAGAGATGCGCTTGACCCGAAACGGTCATCCAGCAAGTGGCTGCTGCCGTTTCCGCGCCCCCCTGTGTCTGTCACACGTTAACATCATCTCAGGTGTGTTTTTTTCGTGTGAGTTGGGGTGACACCAGTTCCAATGTGAGTCTCAGAAGGGATTTACTATTCAGAGGATTAAGAGAGAGGTCTGGAGTGGTCCTGTTAACCCCTTTGCGCCCAGGGTGCTGCATTTCATGCACATTAATACAGGCAGGAGTCAGGTCAGCCTGTAGATTCCTCAGACAGAGATGGGAACACTACATTGTCATTTTTGACATTTGAGTTAATGAGCTGGATCTCACCCAAGGATGGGTGGTGCTGTGGCGGGGATATGGGGGGGCGGGGGGAACACTGAGAATGAGAAAGGCATCATTGGTCGAAATGGCCACGGTTCTCCTTAGGGACAAAGGCAGGCTTGGGGTGAACATCCCTCCGATAATACCCTAGGTGGACTCTTAATACCTCCCTGATGTCTAGTTACCCCACCCTTGGTCGTCCACCTTGACCCTGTAAATAGCGGGGGGGGTATTAGAACAGCCAGTGCTGCCAGGTAGCTAGGCAACTGGCTGGGTTTGCCAGTTAAGTCTTCACTTGGTAGATGTTTAAGCTGTCATTACAGTAACAATATGCAGGTGGGTGGGGAGAGGGGCAGAATGGAGATTAAAATAGATTCACAGGTGTCATGTGTAAATTCAGAACCAGTCTGACCTGTTGGGCTGTCAGATTTCCACAAGATGTTTCCTGTATCTGAGGAAATGTACAGAAACATCCTGCAGCTATAGACCACTGTAAAGGTGCAGGTTCATCTCATGTCTTCTCTTTGGGCTGCGGAAATGTGCAGACAGATTCCCAAGGCTTGCATCCTCCCATACTTTGGTTACGACAGCAGGTTATTTAGTGGTTCATCTCACGTAAGCTGGGGCTCCGAACTCACCACCTCCCGGCCTAGCATCTCAGTGTCCCTCCCTCTGATTCCTTCTTGGCTGGAACCTGGTTCCATCTCCATGGTGCCGTTTGTGTAAATGGCACTGCCACATAGGATGGCTCCCAGGACGCGTTCTTATGCGTCCTACATGCAAATGGAGAGGCGCGCCGCTCTCCGAGAAGCGACGCAGCACATCTGCTGCCAGACACAGGGGAGCCCTTGTTATCTCCAAATCTCAGTGTCTCAAAATCTCCATGTGAAGAACTTTTTGTGGCTTTTTCTTAAACGAATAAAAATAAAAGATCACCAAAATCCACTCACTGATCTTGTTGAGTTCAGAGGCTGATAAATCTGTGATTTCCTCTTTTGAATCACCTCTGTGCATGGAACTGTCACACACTATGCCACTACGATGTGCTGTCACAAAATCTGCAAAGGATCCACAACTGTGGCCACCCCATAAACAGGCTCTGAGTCACTGTGTGGTAAAGCTTCTTTACTCTTGTACTGTACCTTAACCTTTTATGTCTGTTAACCAGGAATGAACTTCACTGAACATTTAGAGTGGAACATAATGTATACTTTGTATGCAATTTGCGGTCTCTGCTCCTGAGTGTCTTTTAGAAGTAAGTCCCCAGTGGAAAGTGGGGATCAAGTGAGGTGTCAGTCTGGTCCCAACCTAGAGAGTGTTTGGTTTATGTTATCAAGCTGATACTTTTCTGAAAGTAAATAAGCTTCATAGCAGAGTGCTGATGTCACTTTAATGTGCATTTTTCAGGGTACAAAATGCAGGAAAATCAGTCAAATTCATTTTCCATTAAGTGCAAACTACTGTAATGGTGCACATATGCCTCACTGTTTGGGTTAGTTACAAGCAATTTTAAAAACAAAGTTGCCTTAACCAGTATTGAAAATTTATTCTGAGGAGGATCCACAGCAGTGCTGCACGTCTTTGTTTAGCTGTGATTCTGTGGCATCCGGTCCCTGAGGTGTAACACATCTCTATCAGCTACCCTAAAGCAATAGACCAGGGGTCCCAAACATGGTGCCCGTGCGCACCAGGATGCCCGCAAGGACCACATGAGTCGCCCGCCGACCTGTTCTAAAAATAGCACAACTCACCAGTTAGCAGCATCTAAAATTTTATTTTATCCTTTTGCTATTCTTCTTTAATCACATCTGCATTTATATAGATTTGAAAATCACAATATCAAAAAAAAAGCATTTAAAACATGTTTATTATACATGAAGATTAGATAAGTTTAGGAGGGCGTTTCAAACTGGTAGCCCTTCGTATGGCTCAGTACCCGTGAAATAGCTCTCAGTTTCAAAAAGGTTGGTGACCCCTGCAATAGACAATCATAGGACCCTTGAGAGTAATAAATTCTCTATTTTTGACCAGGATCGCTCAAAGTTCAAACCTTGTGTCCAAACTGAAGAACCTCTGATGTAGATGTATACCTTCAATTTCATTTAAATCGCGTGCTATTTTATTACAAACCAGGGGAGTTTCTAGCTATTGAAAAGATATGTCAAGTTTACCTTTTCTTTGAAGGAAGACTGGGACTATACCCCCAAGTGGGGGCTATACCCCCAAGTGATCGGACCTAACGACGATCATGTTCCGAACTCCAGTAAAATACATTTATAACGGACTTCAAGGGACCTGGCAAAACAGTCCGTTATATCCAGTCTGTTATATCCAGAGTTGCTGTATGTCCAGAACACAACTACAGGACACCATTTACTCATGCCACACCCCAGCAGACACACTTGTGTTATAGATTATTATATTGTACATGTATTAATCCAACTTTACCTGACCAGATGCAGGGCTGTCAACTTTGGTCAGCCGGCTGGCGTGAGATTTTCCATTTCAGACAAGTCCGCACACGCATTTACACCTATGTGACAGTTTTATTACATTGTAAATGGTCTGTAGGGTTTGCAAACTACCCTAACGCTTTCGATGCAGCTAATTTTAGGTTTATAATGTAATAATATAAATTTGCCATAAGATTTCTTGCGCGAGCGTGAGAGTCCGAAAGCGTGAGTGTCACGCCAGATGCGTGAGAGTTGGCAGCCCTGCAGATGCGTGGCTATTAATCCCGACTACGTATCTGCGCTGGATATCACCGGCACGCTACGCGCCTTGTAGGCGGAGCCTGCATGTCTGTTATAGCCGAACAAAACTACAGCTAAAAGCGGCCCTGGGGACCATATGGTTTGTCCGTTATATACAAGTCCGCTGTATCCGTTGCTTTTTCTATACGCACTATACGAACTGAGAGACGGTATGGTGAACTGCGTTAAATCTTGTGGTAGAAGCATATTAAGTTTCCTTTGTATTACTGTGTTATTAGAATCGCCCGTTATATGGTTTTTATATGGTATAGTAGTACTGACGGTTGCTGATTTGAAAAGATTCGTCGCGCCTGTGACTTACCATCCCGCACTGAGGTTAAAAACTTCCAGGCTAGAGGCTGCAGCAAATTGCACCGGCCAGCACATTCCTGAATACGGCGGAGCCATTTAAATACATTAGCCTTGGGGTGATGACTTATGTGAACAGTACAGTTACCTGAGAGGGAGGAAGGTGGTACGTGGAGGAAGGGGCAGGAAAACCTGAGAGAGGAATGTTGTGGAATCGACGAAATAAAG
Source organism: Cryptomyrus ogoouensis (assembly GCA_025773925.1). Lineage (NCBI taxonomy): Eukaryota > Metazoa > Chordata > Actinopteri > Osteoglossiformes > Mormyridae > Cryptomyrus > Cryptomyrus ogoouensis. The sequence continues at coordinate 20,968,658 of JAOYFF010000015.1, read as the reverse complement.
TGCTACCGTGTAGTAGTGAAACACTACGTCATTGTTTTCACGAATGCGGTGCTTTCTGTGCATGCGTCACGGTGCGCTGGGGGTAATTGAGAATTGTGAAGGGTTGCACAAAGGCGCGCGTGGGTGACAGCGGAGTCGCGTCCCATCTCCCGCCGCCGCTCGCAGGCGCGCACGCGGTGCCCTCGCGGCCGCTGTGATGCTGCTCCCGCGCTCCGCGTCTCAAGTCTGTCTCACGCGCTGCCATTCAGCCGATCGAATAACAACACAGTAAAATGACGTCTTGTTATTTCTGACACCGGCATACTAAGAGACTACTCTAGGAGAATTACCTTTTTTCCTGAAAACTTTATAGAGGAATCCATCTGCACCTTTGGATGGAAACCTTTTCTCGAAATTGCCTGGAGGCACAGGAATCCTCTATCTGTCTCTCCCTCCTGATCTATGGCGGCGTGTCAGCCAGACGCCGACTTGAAAATGTAAATAGTTCTGATTGAATCCAGAACTCGAGGAATACTTTCAGGACATATATCATGAGATGTTGATGAAAACCTCGCGGCAGAAATTCTTCAAAGCTTCCTGATTGCTCAGCACATGGTTGATTGTGAGCCCGACTGTTGAACCTTCAGGAGTCTCTCATCTGACGGTAAGAAGCACAGCGTTTCATTTTTTGATGACGGCGCTTATTAGATCTGGCAGAAGTTGATTAGAGCTACTGCCTTCTTCCATGGTATCCAGCCAAATAACGTACTGTGTGGCCTTATTTGTAAGCTTGTTTGTCAGGTACGTTGTTATGTGTATGTGTGTGTGTGTGTGTGTGTGTGTGTGTGGCATGTTATTCCAATACACCCCCCCCCACACACACACACACACACCTATGACCAGCATTGGAAAAATGGAGAATGTGGGGAAGACAGTTATAGTGGAAAAGTGCAGCATGTGCAGATAAGGGGAATAAAAAACAATCACATGAGTGATGCATGTCACATGTTCTGATGGTGCTATTTGGATAGTTTTTTTTCTCAGGTTTATTGATTTATATATTAGCCTGTTAAATGTAACTGCTTAATTACATAAACAGTGTATGTGCATAATTGGTTGTAAATAATTAGATAATAAAGAGCAGGTTTCCTGTGATGCTGACTTTTATGTGCTGCACTATGGCCTCATCCAGCTGACCTCTTTCACTGCAGGCTGTGTCTGTGTGTCTGCTGTGCCACTGGATGTCACCCCTTTCTTTCAGTGACAATGTGCCCTGAGTTGCAGACGCTTCTGCATGTGGCTCTAGATGGGAAGGGCTGAGTCACGGGGTGGGGGTTTCCACATGCCTGCTCCATGAGGAAATGGTCAGAGGGCAGCATGTGTAGCCGAGGGAGGGACAGTGCTATAGCCATCCATCACGCTGTGGGGGTTGGTTCCATAGCCATGCCCACTGACAAGGGCTGTCATTGCGGTGAATGTACCTGTCAGGCAGTATGTTGCTCACACCTTGTGTGTGTGTGTGTGTGTGTTTGCATGGCTGCTTCCACATGTGCTCCGCTGTGCCAGGGGCTCCTGTATCAGGCCGTGAGAGTGTGCAGGTGCGGTGTGCATGCGCTTGCGTTCACATGTCTGTTAATGAAGTCTGGAGTGAGAGGTGCTCTACTGCACGTCGCGGTCAGCGTGCTTAAAGTTATGCGGACCCAGAGGACTCCATAATCGATTAATCCCTACCTGTGCGATGAAGGACTATTAGGGTCCCATCATAAATCTTGCCATACTGAGGAGCAGTTGGCAGCTGGAGAAAAATGAGGGTCGTGAGAGTGGGAGTTTATGGGTGGCGAGGCAGGGCGGGGCGCCGCTCTAAAGGGAGTTTGCCGGCCCCCAGGGTATTGTCAGGAATGCTAATTTCCCTCGTTCACTCTCTCGCTGTGCTGTGTTCATGATCATGTGACATTGCTCACATGTGAGCATGTCCATGTGTCTCACTGCTTTCGTGTCGCTGGGAGCTCAAATGGGCCTCTGTTTCCCATCACACTGTACTCTCTGACGAATCCTGAGCGCCGTGGTGAGCTGGGACCCTTTCCAAACTCACGGATTCGCATCTCATGGTGCTATTGCTGCATTGTTTGGAGAGTGGCCTAACATTCGCTTTTCTGTTTTTGCAAAACCATAGGTGTGTGTGTGTGTGTGTGGGTGTGGGAGCCTGTGAGTGTGTGTGTGTGTATGTGTTTCTGTACAGCATATTCAGTGAGCAGCTCAGTATTTTTAGATTAAAAAAAAATATGCCCAGAGGCTGAAAAAAGGAGAAGAACAAAACAAAGTAGATCTTGTGAAAAAGTGGAAGACTCTGATGGATGGTGTTTATATGGGTGGGAACTGTTTCTAAAGTGCTGCGGAAGTTGTAATGTGTCATTTCACATTATCCTGAAACACGGTCAGTCTTTCCCAATGGTCCCAAAAGTATATCACATTGATACACACACCAGTGTACAGTAACTGTGTATTTTTTAGTGGCATGTGTAGGTAATTACATACTTTAACCATGGCACATGGTGGTGATTTGAGGTGAGGGGAGGTTATGGGTAGTGACGAGAGGCAAAAGAATGAGAGTTGAGGGGATGTTAGGGGAGGTGATAGGAGGGGAAGTTAGGGGAAGTGAGGGGAGGGGAAGTTAGGGGATGTTAGGGGAGGTGAGAGGAGGAGAAGTTAGGGAGGTAAGAATAGGAGATGGGAGATTAGGAAGGTGAGGGGATGGAGGGTGAACAGAGGAGAGGTAAGGGAAGGTTAGAAGAGGTTGGGGAGGTTAGAGATATTTATTATTTTCTGGTTATTATTCAGATTACAGGCTTGATGGTGGCCCCAAGCACTCCCACATCATTTTAAGATTAAGATTTTTGTAAATTCTAGAAATTCTGTTTTGCATGTTTTGTTGGTATATGTGATGTATGGTAGGACAGTAAACACTGTGAGCTGTAAAGACCCCTTATCCTGCAGGGTATTGAAGGAGTCCTGCACCTGGACCATGGCTCTCACCTTATACGGCTGCCATGTTGCCCATCTGACACTGAGCCCTATGTTTATCACGGGTCAAATTATGAGCTGTTTTTAGCTGCGTCTCTATCGTAGCCACATTGACACAGCAGGGGATGGGAAGACCGTTAACCTCTAGATCTGAGTAGCCATCCCTGGAGCTGTGATGTCGAGCTGATAACTAACCGTGGAAAGTGTGGTGAGAGCTGTCATTGGGACCCGTATTTTGCGTAGTCTCATTTTTAGGTGTGAGAAAAAATTAAAAAGCACATTTACTGCCCGGTTAGTGATGAAATGTTTAAATATAGTCCATGCTCCCTGGGTCAGTGTTTTGCATTAGATCTGACCAAATGAGATACAACTTACAATTAAAATGATATATTGGAGAAAAGTCTTTGTGTTCTATTCAACACATCTGACCTGCAATTAAAGGCATCTTCCCATGCCTTTCTAATGACCGGTGGAACAAGGCTTCACAATGCGTTCATTCTAGAAGAGTGTTTTGGAAAAAGCTGTTTTTATTTCTATAAAACCTTCCCAGCATTTCATTACTGTTGTATTTGGTTGTCGGTGCTGGGGCTTCAGTCTGGCTTTCCACACATATGCTTAAAGATTTATGTAGGTGAGTCTATCCTTTATTCCTAAAATCTCTGTGAATAGGTCTTCAGTAGGCAGCGCTGCATGTAAATTGAGGACATGACATTAGAATCACCGACCTTGTGATTTATTTTTACACCTCTGTGCTATAAGCACCAATGGGGCTGCCTTTCCTAGTCACTGTTTTCCTTTTTTCTTTTCTTCATTACAGTAGAAGTCTCCGCATTCCCGTTTCTGTAATGTCCTCTTCAAATGGTCCTGCTTGCCTCCGTCACGGTGAGGAGTTCACCTCAGCCGCGCGAGCAGACTCCTCTCCCCCCCCCCCGATTCGACATCACTGTGTCTGATGGGGACTTGGTGATGGGGGTCATGTTGTGTCAAGGGCTGACCAACATGTGGTCACATTTATTATGCGGTCAGATATAGTGTGTGGTCACGTTTATTACATGGTCATGTTTAGCGTGCAGACACATTTACTACGCGGTTAGGTTTAGTATGTGGTCATGTTTATTACACAGTCAGCTATAGAACGCAGTCACATTTATTACATGGTCAGGTTTAGTGTCTGGTCATATTAATTTTGTGGTAGGTCCAGCATGTGTCAGCCTCCCTCTGCTGCTCTACCGTCGCCCCTGCCTGAGCTGTACCTGATTGGAGAGCCTCTGTCACACCGTGAGAGTCATTTCTGTCCTCTGTTCTGCACTTGCGCCATTCAGGGTGGCAGCATTAAACATTATTATTAAATTAGCTGGAGTGATATTAAATTAGCAGGGACACTGTAACTGTTGGCTTCCTCTTTATCGCCTTGACGATGCCGTTTATTCTGCTGGAGTGCCTGCTTTATGATGCCTCACATTTTCTTTCATTCCAGCCTTAACACCCCAAGCGTGGCCTTTAATGGCAATGGAGGTGGTGCTTGGAGCAAACAGCATAGTGAGACAGGACTCATCAGGCTGAGTGGCCCATTTCCCAGTGGCATGGGGCTCTGCCACATACGGGATCGATATAGTCTGAAGCGTCCTGCGCTCTTTGTTCCCACTTTCTGGAGCGCTGTGCACTCGCACTCTATATTGGCTTGTCAACAAAATGAAAGGCATTCTTTCATCAGATTTCTGCATCGCACATGTCTGCAAAATAGTAAACATTTACACGTATGTGCACCTTTGACCTTTGCGTGACCTTCAGTTTCCCCTTAAGACAGGGGCGAACCTCTGGAGAGTGTCAGCTGTGCTGTTGTCTAGCCCTGCACACCTTCCGTCTTGCCTTCCATTACATGGCGCGTCGTGCCGTCCTTTCAGCCAGTAAACACATTAACGCGGAGCCATTTTCCTCCCACGCCTGGCGCTTTAAAAGAAATCTGTCAGCGTGACCATTAAACGCAAACATTTCCTCACACCATGGCAGAATGAAAGAAGGGAAAACAAAACAGAAAAAACGAGGCAAAAAGCGGCCGAGCATTGTTAAGCAGCGCTGCATCCCACTCTGTCCTTAGCTGCAGTTTTGGCTCATTCTGGGGGCGCGGTACTGCACACGGGAAAGCCTTCTTGTTTGGGGCTGGCGGAGGAGTGGCGTCAATCATAACGCTGGGTGGAATTTTGGGAGGTTTCTCCAGGCTGCAGATAGAGCCCATGCAAGATGGGGCGTGTCGGTGGCGATACTCATGCAGCTCATGCTGTCATACGGGGGGCTCGGCTTATTTATTTGCCAAGTTGACATTTTATCCAAAGTGACATATATAGCTTCCCGTTTTCATCCATTCCTGTGCCAGCATGAAAATACAGCGGGCTCTTCAGCGGCACTTGGCATTCTGGGACGCCTGCCGTTACAGATGAAAACTGCGTTAGGAACGCTTAGTGGATCAGATTGGGTGTGAGGGTGTAGCTGAGCCTTTCTGAATGACTGGCACCTCCAAACCTCCAAGAGAAGGGAAATATGAGTTTCTGTAAGCCAGGGTATGTGAGGGGGGTGATAATGGCAATGCCAGTTTGGTCAGACCCATTTTGCTGCATGCATGTAGTAGGGCAGGTTTGGTCTGCTAACCCCGTATAGCTTTTCTTAGCTTAAAAAAGGTGTCTTTTAGCTAGTTTTGGTTTGGATTCCTAATGTATTTGACCATATGGACTTATGGAATATTTGCCGTTCTCACCCTACCTACCCACAACTGTGTAAATTTGACACTGATGGTACTCTTCCTGCACAGTCACGCATGAAGTGGGAGGGATTTGGGGGGGGGGTACCCTCTAAGCCTGTTGTACAAGTGCTTAGGTGGGAAACAGCCCCTGGACGCTCTCACACTCATTATGGTGCAGATCGCAGCTCGGGGATTCGGCCCACTGCCACAGGTATGCAGCTGCTGTGTGACAAGACGGCACATGTAGGGCCCATGGTGCATCTCTGCGGGAGAGGGGGCAAATGGAACATTCTACCTCCCCCACCCCTGCTGCCGCCCCCCATGGCAGCTTCTCACGTTACCTTCTTTACCAAACAAAGAGATTAAAAGCATTCTTTGTCAATTGTTATTTCATGTCCTGTGTGTGTTTTTTTAGCCTTCTCAGGTATGCATTTAAAAGCTATACTTAGTACAAGATGCAGGGGAGGTACAGAAATCTCTCTCTCTGTCTCTCTATCTGTCTCTCAGTGCTGTGCTGTGGTATATATCATCAGGCGACGTGTGGGAAATGTAAGACATTTCTTCCAGAAGTTTCTCTGCCTAAATAAGGCAGGGCTGCAGGAAGTGGAGGCTGTATATCGCTGTCCGCATGTAAATCCAGGTGTCCCATGTAATGACCCTGGGGGTTGCTTGGATTGTCATGACAACAGTGAGGGATTTGCATGCATGTGCGGTATTTACATAACATCTCAAAGGATGATGGTGGCCTCAGAGTCTGGTCTGGGGAGGATCTCGTGGTTTCACTTAAGCAGTGTTGAACACCAGTGGCAATTATCAGTCATGCATTTGTAATGGTTTGCCACTGTTTTTAATTAAATCCATGCATCAGAATGTTCTTATATTAGCTTTATATAACGGAACATAAAGCATAATCCCCTTTAAGCGCTCCTTCAGATATTGAGATGAGAGACGATTTTAATAGTTATTTGTGGGGAGAATGTTTATGACTGCAGGACTAAAATGACACTTTTGATGAGTCTGCATGGATGGGCTTTCTCAAGCATATACACAGGTACCACTAACTCCTTTTTCAAAAAGCTCTGCATAGCACGTTAATGAGGCAGATCAGTTTGTGTGTGTATGTGTTCTGTCCCACTATCCGGGCCCCCCCACACAGAGATTTCATACAAGAATCAATTAACAGAAGGTGAAGCAGCGTAAGATGAGGGTCATGAGTGCAGCTTGTCCCGGGGGCTCGGAGCAGGCCTAAATTCGGTATTCCCGGGTCATTGTTCCCGTGCCGCTGAATTAATCCAGGGCTTTTTCTGCCAGCTTCCTGTTCGCTGCTTTAGGCTGATCACGGTACTCAGCGCCCCTGTTCTCACTAAACACCCTGACATAACCCCTTAGCTCCCCAAGGACACATACAGGCCTATCGACCCACAAGAGTGACAAGATGGTACCTGTTAGCCTGGCCCCTAAACCCCCTCACCCCCAACACAAGGCCAGGCCTCAGCGAGTGCTGTACCAGAGCCATGCCTGACTATTTGACCCTTTTGTTCCTACTTGCTGATTGCATGCTGCATTTTCCTTTTAATTTTCTTCCCTATCTCTCATGTATGAAATACAATTTCTTTCTCCTTAGACATATTTTTCCAGTTAGTTTTTTTTCCCCATGCATTTTATTTCCTTTATTTCATATCTTTTCTATATGCTTCCTATATTCATCTTGTGCCCAAGAAGCAGATATTGTTCAAGGCTCCCAGGTAGAAGTGGTTTACGCACTGTGGTGCCACATGATACCTTCTGGGTCACAGGCTAAGGTGTCCCATAGCTCTGCGTGTATGAGGCTTGGGAATGAGTGTTAAGCAGGCTATTGTCCCATGGGGGGGGAGGCATAAGCCTTACAACACCCTCATGTGCTCTAGCTTATACATCCCCTTAATGAGAAGGCATTCCATGCAGATTTACATTAATTACGGCCACGCCTCCCAATTCTAGGAAGCCGCAGGAGAACAATGCAAAAAAATTGTCGTCCATATTTTATGGGGATGGGAACAGGGTGGCTGCCTGTGGAGGGCACCCGGTTTGTTGTGTTTGCCGATTAGCTCTTGGTTTTCTGAAAGGGAAGACCTTGGGGTCATTCTTCGTTATTCATTCTTTCCACTTGAAATATTTATCAGGCTTCTGCATTAAATTGCTCCTTGAGTCCTCTCACGCCAGGCTCTCATGTGCCCGTGACCCGTTCCACGCCCGTGCTTCTGCTGTAGACATGTTTATTTTTTGTGTTTGTAATTTGTCGTGAAGCTGTTTACCTATGTTCTGAGCCTTGGGCTGATACGTGCTCCTTTCTGCCATTCCCAAACCTCATGTGCTGTGTCGAAGCTGGTGTCATGCCTCACTGACTCTTGGCCAGACTGTATGGTCTGTGCTTTCCTCCATAAGGACCAGTTTAAGCCCACAGCAGAGCATTTGTGGGACGGTATGGATGGTACTCTTTGGGCACTTTTCCACCGCATCAAGTACGGTACTTTCGGTACTTTCACTTTTCCATTGACTTCCGGTCATGTAACAGTACCAAAAGTTCCAGTACATAAAATGCAAAACCAGCTTGTGTACTTCTTTGGTACTTTGGGGTGGAACTTGAAATGCTTTCTTTGTCAATTGATTATGCAAATAGCCTGCCTCTGAAACAAAATACAAACACCACCCTGAATATAATTTTCGAAATCAGAAAATAGTGATAAAGTAAAAAACAATGTGATTTGACAATAAGAACATACACAACAAAAAGATCTGGATGGTATGACAAGAAAATAAAAGGATGGGAATAAGTATTTTATTAAATATACTAAAACAGCATGCATATAGCGTGCTGTCCTAGCGATGTGATTTAGTTATAAATATAGCAATGTGATTTTGTTGTAATGAATATTGGGGTATTTATAAAACAAAAAGGAGTTCATTTCTCTGAATCCGCCTTCGAGTGATTTAAATGGCAAGGATGCAAATGATTACAATTGTCTTGGAGAACGCATGCAGCAGTTATGCAAAAGAAGAAAAACTTTTCACTGATTTTTAAACATATAAGAATCTATAAAAGGAATAATAATTAAAATTGCAAAGCTTGCTAAGTTTTTTCCTATGACAAAGTAACGAAGTAAAAGTATTTTAGCGAATCTTTACCCCGCTGTGCTATAATGTCCCTACAGAATTGAAATTAAGAAAAAACTGAAAATGTAAGAATTGGATGTGCAGAACATGCAGTGTTGGTATTAATGTCACATATTGTCCAGTCCTATAATGTACTTTAGCCATTTTTTAAATTCAGTACAAAATACCCTGCCTCAAGTTGTGATGTCCTTTGGGGCTGGTACCAGTTTTTATGCCAGTGGAAAACCAAGACCTTGAAGTACCATACTTTTGGTACTTTCTCGAAGTACCAAACATATGGTACCTGATGCTGTGGAAAAACGCACTTTGTGTGACGTGATTTATAATGTGACTAATATATGCAGTGCAAGCTCACAATAAGCAAAGAAAATGACAGCACAGCAGATCTGTGACAATCATCTGCTCCGTTTTGGGAGTGGGAAATTACACACTGTCTGTGTTACCTGAAAATGCCACGGTCTGCACATAGTGAATCACCATCTTTACATCATAGAGTTTAGATCCCTGACCACTGTGCATGCGGTTTCTCAAACCTATTAAGAGATAAATAAAATCATGCCAGCAGCTGAATAATAGTTGATGTCCTTGATTTAGAACACAATGCACAACACAATGACCCATTAAATCTCTCCCATACCCCTTAAGCTTCGCAAAGGCCCCATGTCTGTGTGCCAGCCATAAACTCAGTCAGTATGCTTATAAAAATTTATATTCAGAAATTGCTATAATACGTTATTATTACAGGAATATCTCTTGCTATTGTTATTAGGGTTAGATGTGTGGGAGGTGTTCCGTGCACTCCTTTGGTATTCACCCAGTGAGGGAACCCCACAGTGTGCCTCAAACACATATAGCACCTTCCGACTCATATAGGTCTATCTTTTGAGGTGAGGTGAGCTTTGTTGCAAGGCTTTTATGCAAACATTTTGGCCTGGAGGGAACCACAAAAAAATAAATAAATAAATAGCGAGTAGGTGGAAGTTGTTTAATGTTCTTGAAAAAGAGTACTAATGAAAAGTTGAACCAGTTTAGTAATAAATTTGTAGATATTTGAAATCTCTTGATTTGAGGTAAAGCCAGAGACAAACAGTGATCCTTGATAAGATAAAGTTGCCAGGTTTGTGGTGTTGTCTGCTGTGAGAGATGCATTCCCTCACGGTGCTGTTTGCATGGGGTGAGATATCCTGGCCTGAGTGAAAGTGGGGCAGCCTTGATTCAAGGTTGCTGGAGAGTGGATTGTCTTGGAATGGTAGCGGTGATGGGAATGAGTGTTTCTCCACCATCGCTCCTGACTGGCCAGCCTTGTTTATCTTGGCACTTGGGTTTTTTTTTTTTTTTGCACTGCTGCTGTGTGCATGTAGCACATCTCTTAAGAAAAGAAAAGCAGCATGAAAGGAAGAAATGAAGTCAAGGTTTGTAGGTCCTCATGTTTTGCACTACTGCATAAACGCAGATTCTCTGTGCCATGCCAGGCCACGACTACTCAGAGGCGTCTCGTGGTGGCAGTGTGACCCCGACCTAGCCCTCCGCCCCCCAAACCAGGGTGCTGTGCACAAGGTGACCCAGATGCCACAAACCTTATTGAGCGTCATATTAACTGGCTACAATAGGCACTATTATTAAAGCAGTAGAATGGCTCTTTTGACTTGGAAGTCAGTGATGTGTGTGGTGGGGGTTGGATTGGTGCAAAGTGGGGTGGGGGGTGCACGATCAAGGCCAGCATAAAAGGGGCATTTAGGGCATAAAAGGGGCATTTCAGACCTCTCAAGGCGAGCCTGTCTGGCCACTGAAGCTGACGGCGTTTCTCCATGACCATGAGAGAGCTTCGACATCCGCTCCACCCCCCAAGGCATCCCGTCTCCAAGGTGCCCCCATGAGTCACCATGGAAGGGTCCCCCACAGTCCCTCACAGCTTCTCTCGAAATGAAGGAAGCGGCACCGAGTGGCAGATGCATGGTGTAGGGGCATGTGAGCAAGATAAAAGACACTGTCGGCGGGTTAAAGGAGCACAGTGCCCTGCCCTACCCTGTGATTGGCTGTAGGAGTGTCAGCCTGCATGCTGGGTATTTAATACAACACGAGGAAGACAATGCAACCCAGGTCCTTTCATGTGATTTGCGCATCTCTTTTGTTCATGTGTACACTTATCATCAAATGATGGGGCTCATTTCAAGCCCACCCCTCCCCAGACCACAGCCTGACATAGCTGCTTAGTCAACAGGCATATTGGAAAGTGTCTGATTCAGTGCCATATGAAGTTATTTCCAGTGTTCCTGCCCACCCATACTCCCACCCCACCCATTACAAACACAGAGACAGACACTCAGAGGTCAAGCTTTCCCTTTATGGTTCTCTACAATTAGGACAGAACAAAGATGTGTGCAAACAGCGGCACGCTGCATTGATTGGTGCCTTTTGAAGGGCTGAAAACACCTTGTTTTATCGTACTGAATTTAAATGGAGCCGTATCCAGAGCGGCACTTTTAATGAAACTCTCTGTATATTCATGAGCGAGAAGCCGGCTATTTATTAGCAAAAAAAGCAGCTTTTATGTGAAAAATTTAAGTCCCAGGTAAATTTTTTAAAGGGCCATAAGACCGGTATCGCTGAGTTGTCGGCTTTTAAAAAATATATGCGGCAGTGTAATATTTCAGGCTGCTTTAAAGCTAACATTTTCCGGGCTGTTTTTGTTACACTTTGCATTCCAGGAATACTAAAGCAGTGCTTTGTCAGAGGTGTCGGCGCTTCGACGCTGGGATGCTGCGGGTCAATGGCAATCCCACAATCCATTGGTATGCAAAAAAGGAAGCCCTTCATCAACTCTATTCAAAGCCGAAATCCCCTGAAGCCCGGCATCGCATTACCATCTCTAATGGCCTACTGGGCCGCTGCTGTTAATTGGTTTTTGCTTGGATAGCATATGTTGTGAGGCTTGTCGTGCTTTGAGGTGAATATGGTCAGTCCAGCTACCTTTTCCGAGGACATTTTTGCCGTTTGAAGAGGTTGAAGGCGCCGTTGGATGTTCACCTCAGTTTACTTTCTCTGGATGACACCCCTACCCCTTTTCTACACAAAGTTTTAAGCTAAACAGGTAGCCGGGGCATCGTGTGATCTTTGGCCATGGAGGTCTTTGATGGTAAAACTCAGATGCCTTCAGATAGGTGAGGTTTGTCCTTGAATGTCGCTGACCACCAGAACCGTTCTGGTGGGATATAGCAGGGGGATCCAGCAATGGGAGCACCCAGATGCTACAGAGCACACCCCCATAATGACAAAAATCTGGTTCCAACATATGGCATCAGTCCAGTGTTTTTCCATTCTTACTTTTTTTGAATAACAAAATCTTCATCATCTTTCTCCCATGCAAGCTTGCTGATGAAAAATTTCTTTAAGGATATTGAAGTTTGAGCTGGGGGGGGGTGGTGGGGGGGGGTAGGTGTGATGGCTGGGTAGTGATCAAACCAAAGAAGGTGAGTTTCCAAGGCCGGCAGAAATGCCCGCGGCGTCTAGAAGATTACAGCGAGTGTTATGAAGAGGCAGCCCTGAGGGTTGAGGAAACATGCGTGTCCGAGCCCTCTCTCTGAGTTCCACGACCCGGCCCGTCTCAGTTCTATGATCTTCTTTAGCAGAAGCTTGTTTGCGTCCATGCCCTCTGATCGCTCACTGGGGTCCATGTGCACTGGGCCAATTTATACTCTCAAGGCCAAAATTCGGCTAATTATGCTGGTTCTACTTGAGGAGCTTTGCGTCCCCTCGAGCGGCTACACAGCAGGCGGCCTCGCGCTCTCGCTTCCTCTTCGCATGGCCATTTCTGATGCTAGGCACTTCTTTGAGCTGTGATCAACACATGTGACCTGAGCAGCTGGCCATCTAGCATGCGTGGGGTGACACGTATGGCTGCTCTTATCCGCTGTTCTGAGGGCTGTGGGGATGATGGCACTTGACTTGTGTCCTCATTCTTGTCCTTCACAGTACTGATCCTCTGTAGACGCATTTGCAGAGAAGGACAGGTGCATCTGTATGTAAATACTCACATACATACTCACTTACATACTCATGTGTCAATTTCCAGTGACTTCAAACATTGCATATGATCCGTGGTGGTGTTTGCCACAACTCAAACCATGCATTTGGATGGGTCCCCCCAGGTTGATTCCCTGCTGGCCACAAACAATCACTGCAGTGGAGCGTCGGGGGAAAAGCGGGGGTGACTTTTTGAGTGGGAGTCCAGAAACAACAAACCTGATTAGCCTTAAAGTAACCAGTTACACAATCATCTCATGCACACACACAGAAACATACACGCTCATCACTTTCGGGAACACCTCACACAGACTGTTTGAAAGACAACACTGGATACCAACTCCAGCCCTAGTGTCGCCCCTCCCTTCTGCTTTGATGGACAGCAGGAATAACACCCCCCAGACGTGCTGTCAAAGTACCCCCGGTGCTGGTGTAGAGGAATGACTCACAGTCGTTTGCTGGAGTAATTATTTTGTTGGCTCGCCACAGACAGCACAGCTAATGGAAAGATCTGGCACTTTGAAGTGCTTGTAGGAATGCTTAAAAAAGAAGGTCTGAGTGTGTACTGCTTTAAATATTTATGTGAAAAAATGTGCTGTTATCAAATATGGGTGGTGATGTCTTTAGTTTTTAATGTTGGAAGGATTTCAGTGTTTTGGAAAAAGCCTGCTTTTATAATCAGTTTATCTTACACTGCACTACATTTTGGTTGAAAAAGAAAAATTGAAATGTGTTGTTGATAGAGAAAATACAAAACGTAAATAATTTCATATACACTAGCAAACAGGCCTAGATTCAGAAAGCAAACTTCTGTAATATTTTATGTATATATTTTAATTTTAAAATCTAATAACCACAGTCCTTTTTGAACCTCACTGCAGCCATTTACATTTCAGCTTTGTTTGAAGTCTGTTTAGGCTCGGTAATACTAAATGACATTTCAGCCAGCCCCTGCACCAAACTGCCATTAATCTATTAAAACAAGGCCCACACCCCACCCAGCAGAACTGGATGAAAGGATGTTTGGATTCTTTTTCATGCTGATCACATTTCTCAGACCCTCGCAGGGTTATTTCTATGAGTCGCTCTACGAACACAACATAAATCCAAGAAAATTCATACTGGCCCAATCTCCAGACTGGATCGATTTATTATTGTTTTATGCTGAAGTATTATTTTGACATAAGTATTTCTCTGGATGACCCAACTTTGTCTTGGCACCAGTTCTGAGGTTGAGCTGGCAAGACTCCAGTAATTTGTGTATGGATGTACACTTGAATGTACTTTTTGAGTAGTTTGAAAGGCATTATGTCACCATTTGGGAATTTCTTTGTTTATCTGTCGATATCAAATTGGTTTAGAAATTCGAAATTGAAGCAGCTTCAGGTGCAGATGTCGGCCAGACTGCTCATTCCCAACCCTTTGTGTTTACTCCGTCAGGCAAACAAGAGCAGTTTACACCTGGTTCCTATAAATGGCCTGGCTTGCAATAAAATGGCCAAACAACCTGGCTTGAGCTTTATATTTACTGAGTACTGTTAAATTAAATAATAAAAAAAATGTTTCCATTCTGTTAACTTTGCGATCCCTTTCATTTTGTTTATGTAGCTAAACATTCGTTTGGCCTCAGCAGTATTTATCCTGCAGTCTTCTAGGCTGGAGTTCTCTCGTCCCTCCGCTGCTTGGTTTTTCACTGCTGAGTCACTTCCTACGCCGTGCCTTTGGCCAGGGCAGCTTGCCACTGTTACCGCGTCTCTCTTAGGTGTGGTCCACAGCGGAAAGCTCGCACTTCTGCCGTGCTCACCTCCATATCAGGATGCGAAAATACCTCAGAGGCATTTTCTTTAGAAGCAGATTTTATTTTGAAAGCTCTCGCAATCATAAATAATGGTGTTATTGTCAGTCAGTACGTTTACATGCACACTAAGAAAATCAAATTGTGTTAGTCTGACTAAAACTTTTAAAGTATACAGTACAGGCCAAAAGTTTGGACACACCTTCTCATTCAATGTGTTTTCTTTATTTTCATGACCATTTACATTGGTAGATTCTCACTGAAGGCATCAAAACTATGAATGAACACATGTGGAGTT
>JAOYFF010000015.1:20930793-20952558 GCA_025773925.1 Cryptomyrus ogoouensis | reverse complement strand
ATTCTCTCGATGAGCTTCAAGAGGTAGTCACCTGAAATGGTTTTCCAACAGTCTTGAAGGAGTTCCCAGAGGTGTTTTTGTTAAGTACATAACTCCACATGTGTGCATGTAACTATTGCAGGGCACACACTGGGATACCTGCATTAAACTATGGGCAATTTAGAGAGACCGATTCACTGCAAGCCTCTAGACTCAGGCAAGAAATCAAAGGAGCTGTGGGACTGCCTTGTGATTCTAGGAGGACATGCAAACTTCACCTATATTGAATGGGGGTGGGATACGAATGGATGCCCAATCCTGGTAGTGTGAGACCACAGTGCTAGCAGCTATATTATATTGTTTGTTTGTTTATTGGTTTGAAGAGCACAAACTGTGCTTTCGACCTCTGGATCTATTCTGAAAGTGTTGAAAAGCCATTGAAGCATATTTATTACCCAGGAACTAACGAGGATAAAAGTCAAATGACTCATTTCCGATCGCCTCCGGCATGAGGGTTTCCTCAGGTGAAATACCCAATTGTTTCTCATTCAGGATCAGGATTCACAGTGTTATAGTTCAGCAAACAAAAGCTTTTTAGCTGTAGGGATGTTGGAGATGCTAAAGGCTGTTGTAGCCTTCCTAATGCTAAGACGGTTGGCATTCCTCACATGAAACTGCCATCTCCACAATTTCTGGGAACCTGGCAGGTTGACAGAACAATGGTATCAGCGGTGAAACACAGCATGTGTTCACAGGGTCGGCGAGTTCTATGCTGTGTTTTGGGCCAACTTGTCCATGCATTTGGGCTGCAGAGAGAGTGGGATCTGGCATCCTTTAGAATAACCCTATGCCTTAAGTACATTAAGCCTAGATATTCTTGATGCAGTCAACCCTGCTGTGCATAATTCCTGGGTCCCATGATGTGCAGCTACTCCCACCTGGGGCCCCTGCCAGGGCCCAAGCCTAGCACAGCTTCCCCAGTTGTCCCCCCAAGAGGGCTGGCCTGGATGCAGTAACCTAACGACAGACTTTCCTGGGGCGGATACGTCCAGTGCGCTCATACCCTAATAGGATAATATTCCCTTTTGATCGATCTGCCTTGGCTGTGAGACTCATTGTGTTATTGGGTGGATTATGTTGGGTACACTGTCGTGTTCTATGAAAACGTCAAACTCTTGACCCATTTGTTTAAGGTGGTCTCGTAGCTCACCTTCAGTTTTGAAAGTTGCCAAAATACAGGAAACCTGAATCACTCTGTCATCTTTCCTCCACAGCGAGAGCTTATTCCTGTATTCCACTGCATACAGAAGCAGACAATCTCACACTAAGGGTGAGAGTGTGCTACACACTAATGTACCCTCACAAGCCTTAAATGGAGGCTAGAGAGGAAGTCCTCTGACTTTGGAATGTCATGTCTTTAAGTTACGACGTTTCAGAGAAAATCTTCGATGTTTTACTCTGGAGCAGCTTTGCTGTTACTCCCTGTAAGGTCAGTGAGTATATAGAGTAAACAGCTCAAAACATACAAGACAAAAGCAGGTTTTTCGAGTCCGCTCAGTATACTGCTATTTCACTCATAACCGCACATGTACCACTGTTTCAATTACCAGTAGTAGTGTAGATGCTGAGCTCAAGATGTTGAGGCTTGGATCCAGCTGCATGAAAGGCTCTGCGAATCCAACGAGTTATGTAAGGCACCTGGGATAAACGTGAAGCTCATAAACACGAGTGATATATGAAGGGTGAAGCACAGCACAGGCAGCGTACTGTATACAGTATGTCAGTATGTCTACATGCACACTAAGATAGTTGAATTATTGTGTTAGTCCAACTAAAAGTGGACTTCTGAAGTGCATGTAAACATGTTAGTCCAGTTGAAATTATACTAAATGGAATTTCCAAAAGCTGGACTAAGACACCCAGATAATGCGATTGGCAGTCGATTTACTCCTGCATGTAAATGTTCAATCAGAATAAAACTGGCCTAGGCACTCTGCGCAGTGTAAAAACAGGTACTGGCACTGGAATGGAATTTAATGTATTTTTTTTATGTCTGTGACATAATAGGTCAACCAGAAAAAGCCCAATACTAACAAGCAGAAAGGAGCCATATGGCCACCTATTCGGACATACTTCCATCAATAAATCAATTCCCCTCCTGTGCATGTATACTGGGACAAGGACAGTAGTCCGATTAAATGGCTTAGTTGTGCAATAATTGTAGTTGGACTTAGCTGTGTATGTAGACTTGCTGTATCGTTGAATTGGAAGCTTCATCTGATTGGCGCTCTGACACTCTGCATTTCCCCATACTGTGGACTGAGATCCCGACAGACCTGTTCCTGATTTGCATGCCCGCGGGCTTTGTTCGCTGCTTTATGCCATTTCTCAGCATGCAAGAACAGGTAATGGCACCCACCCGCTGGCTGACAGATGTGAGAGCATTCATGGGAATCTGGGCTGATGCGTTTGACATCCCTTTGAAGGCAGGACATTTTGCTTGGCCATATCACTGGCCTGTGCACTATCTGCCCTGTGACGTTTACATTATGCATTTCCACCAATTACTGACAAGCGTGCAGTGCCTCATCTTCTGGCCAGTCCAGTTTAAGGCCTCTATTGTCTTTTCTTTTATTTGCATGAGGACAACACCAAGCAGGACAGCAGTGTGAATTAATTTAAATAAATGTTAACCACCCTGACCTCGTGTTAGCCACCTAAGTCATCAATCAGTCACCTGGACTCGTTTCTTTTGATGTGACGTGCATCAGTAAACACGGGTCACATTTTTATTACTTTGCCAGTGCAATTTCTATACCAGATTGTGTTCGGGAGAAAGCTGCCTTCTGCATGGTGACTGTCAGCAGGTGGGGGGAGTGCAGGGGGAGTGAAGGACCATCGTGAGAAAGACAGTCCCATTTGAATGGGCCACCTGAGCCTGGAAGGTCCTGAATGGGGGGTGGATTGGAGTACTGCTGTGAAGACAAAGGTGCAGGAAGGTGGCTGTATTCATGCCTCTGCAGGTCGCCCTGAGTGGGGGAGAGAGAGATAAGAGAAGATAAAAGAAGCAAGTGTGAGGACAGGGAGATTAAAGCACACGAACGGACTGGGGGCGGGGGGCTATCCAGCAACTGCCCCCACCCCCCAGGTGGACAGTGTGTGCTGGAATGTTTCGGGAAGGTCTCTGAGAAACTCCTCCATGTTGCTGCGGCAGCATCTTCGAAATCTGAAGTATATTTCAGCTTCCTGGAAAGCTCTTTCTTCTTCCACCAGCCTTGAACTGAACTTGAGTAAAGTTTCCTTCATGGCTCGGTGCTTGGTGCCTCCCAGCTCGACCTCCCATTTTGACAGCTCGTTATACTAATGACATCGATAATTGCTAAAGAAGGCTCTTTAATGTGGACGGCTGCATACTGTGCCGTATCCTGCCTCAGCTGCCGTGATGACGGCACGCATTTTAGTGTCTGTTATGTGTCCTAAAGGCTGCCTGTTTATAGGCACACAGACCAAGGACTTTGTCAGTCAGGGGTATCAGGGTCCTTCAATGTCACTAGGCCATCTGTCACTGCCCCCCCCCCCTTCCCCGGTAATGAGGGACATGTTGACCCACTGATCCAGGTTTACCCAGGTCATGGGTGGCAGAAGCCCCTGGGTATGCAGGTCTGCCTCTGTGTGGCCCGCTTGGCCAAATAAATAGGTAAACAGTAATCCTTAGGAAATGACTGTCTGTTATTATTTTGCTCCAGTGCCAAGTAGCAGATAGCCAAAACAATGAGCTTATCTATTTAATCCATTCAAAAGTCCTATCAAATTCCCCAGTAATCTTCTGAATATATCTATTTTTTCAGTATTGATTTAATTCGGTATTTCCGAGACTGAGGAAATATGAAACGAGAGATTTGGTAGATAAAATTTGACTTAATCATCTCCCAGTTTAGAAGTATTCCTTTAAGGCCTGAGTAACATGTAAGGCTGAAGTAGCAGGGCAGGGCGACTCCGGGGTAAATGTTGGCCATTAACTCTGGCCCTCTCTGGTTTACTGCGCTCTGTCCCTCTGCCTGCCCTTGTACTTACTGCTACCTTCGTAGCCTGTTCCTTTTCACATCCACATGGATGAATATTTCAATACAATAATTCAGATACCATGGTCATGTAACGATCTGTAGTGTTAAAACACCCTGTGAAATAACCATTATTCTTCGGGGGGGGGGGGGTTATGGTAATTTATATGAAACTTGATACAGTAACCAGGTGACTAAATGAGAGGAAGGGGATAGGTGCAGGGGTGAGGTGTGAGTGTGCGTGTCGGGTGTGTGGTGCGCGTGTGTGAGGCTGGAGGAGCGACGCCCCAGTGGGGCCATTAGCCCATCAGCGGTGCTGAGCTTGCAGTTGGCCCGTGCATGGCGATGCCGTCACTGGCACTTGGATGTTTTTAATCGCTTTCGTGCAGCTCTCTTATTAGCATGTGACTTTGAGCGCAGGAGCCATTAGCAGAGATTGGGCCCTTTCCGGGCCGAGAGCAGCCCGCTCGGGCTCAGTGATCAGGCTCCATTATGCAGCATTGTGCTGACAGGCCTGTTTCAGCAGCGCGGCTCTCAGTTTTAAATGTACACTTTCATTACTGCAGGCAGGGGGGCATGCAGCCTGGGTGTGGGGGTATAAGAAATTAAAAGGGAAAAGAAGGGAAGGGGGCACGATGTGGGGGGGGGTAGCAGAGGTGGAGACAGTCAGGCATCGAAGAGCAGGAGCTACTGAGTGCCTGGCAGCATTGTGGGGGTCTGGAAGGGGCAGCTCCTATTAACATGAGGATGCATGCAATCATCCCGTTACCCCCCCGATTAACATGGGGACACATGTCAGGTAGTTTGTAAATGCTGATACCCTCCCTTAGATTTGTATGACACTTATACTTTGGCCCACCTTGTGATGCAACCACAAATCTGCCATGTGAGTGTAAGCCCTCTCAATGCCAGGGGTGGGGGGCACTTATCATGCTTCATCCTGCAGCCTGCCTGCCCTGATATGACAGCCCGCAGTGGTGGGCACTTTGTTCGGACACCGGCGAGCCCCCACCTCCCGTGCAGCCGCTGCTGGCTCTGCACTTTCTTTCTTCTGTGTTTTACATGCAGTATCCACGCGTTCGCTTGCACAGACATGCACGTGTGAGCGTGCATGCAGGAGGGCCTGCCTCACACATGGGCTGCCACACTTCTTACCTGTCAGTAGAATGCAAGCTGAGGTTTTCAGAGGGAGTGGGGGGTGGCAGTATGTCCATTATACTCACACACTTTGCAAATGCAGCACCACTTTACTGGGACTGACATACTCACTGCAGTTCACTTTGTTTGCGGCTTTATCGGCTAATAAAATGGTCACATTGAAAGCAGAAACATAGCCCCCTCACCCCACCCTCCATAAGCTGCTGGGCCATGGGTCCGGAGCTTAAAGTGACCTCTGCAGGAGGACCTGAGAGTGTCCTGAGCCTCTTCATGGCTAGTAGGACCTGAAAAGTGTGTGTACGTTGCAGTCAGGCGAGCAGGTGAAGTTTGACAGGACTGAAGTTTACGGCTCGCTCCACTGCCAGTTCACTGCCATGGAAGGCAAATATTCCTGATTGCGGTGAGAGCTCCCTCAGCATGCCACCAGCTATGAACACAACACCAATATACATATAATCAAGCAGGAAGCAGTAAGCAAACACTTACAAAGCTAAGCCTAAATATAGAGTGCTAATAAATAGGTGAATTAAACGGCTGTACTGAAGGTGTTTTCTTTGCCAGGGTGTATTTGTCTATTTTTTTTGCTCTGTAGGGGTACTGGTAGGGTTGTACTTGTGGATCTTTGCTTTGTGTCACAATAAGCCACCTCCTTGTCCCTTTAGACCGCCGGCTTTCTGTCGAATTTGTGCCTTTTTAAAAGGTATCAGCAGGTCTTCAAGCCCCGCTGTCTCTCTTTCAAAAAGTTGCATATTACACACAGATGTTTCTGTGTGAAACAAACCAATCTCACTGGCCCCCTTGATTTAGAAGGGATGAGAGCAGAATATCAAATACACCCTTTACCCCCCCCAATGAAGTCAGTTTTACTAAGAATGCCCCCCCCCCCCAAATCCTTGTAAGTGCCTCACTGTGCTCGAAATAAGCTGTCCACTGACATTTTTTCCAGAAGTCCCAGGCATCTCTCCGCCTTCTGTAGGTCTCTCTTTCCCTTTACCCCTAAACGGCTGCAGTGAGAGAGCAGGAGTTAAGTGCTGCTGGATGGACAGAAGCTACGGTGCCCTCATTTGGAATCAGCAAGTCCATGCAGCTACACACACTTTGAAAGACAACTCAATGCAAATCCCAATGAAGGCAAGAAGACACCATCAGTAACAGGGCTCCTCCCATCTTCTGCCGCATTTGGGCAGAAGGACACTTTCACCCTCCCCCGGGGCTGTCCACATGTCCCATGAGTCCCCGTATGTCCGCTACGCATACCTCTCACTGGCCACTCACCTCCCGCATGTGCAGGAATGCGCAAGGGCTGAGGGCTCCCCGGCTGCGGCACAGCATGCGAGCTCCCTCTTGCTATGCACCTCACGTGCGCATCGCCACCGCATTTCTGCTCGGCCAATGAGGACAGGCTGTATGAAATTAGACCCTAAGTGTGTTTCCCTGTCATTAATCACTCCGGAGTCGGGATTCTCTGCGGCAGTCATAAATGAGGAAAACGTGAATGAAATGTCGAGGGGTTATACGCCTTTTTCACTTGTTTATTTTATGTCTTTTCACATTTCTGTCCTCTCGTGAGGAAAAGGCCAGATGAAGCGCTCGAATTGTGTTCCCCATGAAGGGCAGAGCAGCACAGCTCCGTCTCTGTGACGTGCCTTCAGATGCTCAGCAGTCGTCCATCAAGCTTGACTGATTAAATCCACCTCATCACCAACCTCCACAACCTTGACTTTTGCCTTCAGCTTTTTTTTCCTTCTTCCTCCTGCTTTTCCAGTGGCAATGAACCAGAATTTCCCGTCGCTGGCAATGTTGGCTTCACCACCGAAGAAAGAGATTTAGTCGATTTATTTGCCCGCTACAGCTAATGGCAATCGCGCTTGAAATACACAGATGCAGATCGTAGGGACTGAGGGGCAGTGATTCTCTCTCTCTCTCTCTCTCCTCTCTCTCTCTCTCTCTCTCTCTCTCTCACTGTCTCCCTTCCCCTGTCTCTAAAGTAAATAGTGAAAATGCCTTTGTACCTCAAATGGATTAGGTCTGCATCACAAAGCCTCACAAAGTTTTACATTTGAAGGAAAGGTGCTGTAAAAACGTAAAAAGTGCTGAAGCCCTTTGTCCCAGCACACTCCCCCCCCAGCTTTGTGCCTCTGATCCCAGGTTTTGGTGGCCCCTCCTCCCTATTCACCACTCTTCTTTGTCCTCTGAGCTCCAACTCAGGTCTTAATAGCCCTGAGGAACCTGACATTCTAGTCACCTTTATGTGCTCAGCAGCATGCTCATGTATTCTCATTGGACGGGTATGCGCCCATCACATTTCCCTTCAATAGGAGGACAGGGAGGTTCCCCCAGTGGTAGAATTTGGTGATCAGTGGTCATTGTTGACACACCACAGCACACAGTGCACAACAACAAAATGTGTCCTCTGCATTTAACCCATATGTGAAGTCGTGACATAGCAGGGGGCATCTAATTCAGCACCCAGGGAGCAGTGCTTGAGAGCGGTACCTTGCTGGTCGGAGATTTGAACTGCCTTGCCTAGCTCTTCTGTTCCACGATATACTCGCTGACTTTTCAGCATTGTGCTGCGACAAGGGTAACCTTTTTGATTTTTTTTTTTTTGGCTCATCTAGCCATTTAACAGAAAAAAGCAAACAGAAGCCATCATAGGTACATAGGTCAGGAATGTTCTCTGAGCCAGGCCTGTAAACCCCTGACATGATGGCCTTTGCGTAGGGTGAATTCCCCTCTCTGATCATCGACATGCACATGGTGTGAATAACACCGTACACTCCCCAACACCAAGGCATCAATTGGCCTATATCGACAGGCCCTCTGTGTTCTACAAGGATCCAGCTTCTCCTCTGTCATGCATTATTTACACGGCTAATTTTGTTCCATGCTACGTCTTTACACTGCTTTGCATTGTTTTTCCTTTGTATGCAAAATATAACCATGATTAGTTGTTTATTCTTAAACTGTGATCAAAGGGAAGTCATATTGTACATGACAGGAGATCGTGTAAGCTGCTCTGTTGAACCCTTGCTGTGAAAAATCCCAAACTAGCAATGTGACTTTTCCCCTTACTAAACTGACTCACTGGCCCCCAAAGGTTCTGATCAGTTTTGATTTTTCAGGAAGGCTGAATTAGACATAGATCTCCCTCTGAGAGGCTCATGATTAGGAATGATTATGAATGCCTTGCTGAGGTTTTAATCAGACACATTAACAGGGTGCACAGAGCTGATTCGGTGGATTAGGAGGCCCAGCATCTTTACAATCTCATCCCAATGCCCAGGTGTGGTCTGTGTAGTGAGCTGAAATGCACGTACCCTCATTTTTCCACAGTATCACAAAGCGTCATTCAGTATTTATCCAGCAGAGTCTAACCACCATCACCAAGCCCGGTGCTCCAACACCAACTGGGAAGGCTTTCACCCAGCACCATGTGCTGAGGATTTGCCGGAACGGTCTTCCTGTTCAGCCAATGAGGCGGTGTGTTTGTATGTTTTTCAGCTGGAGGTTGCAACACACTTGGTGTGGCTATCCTACACTAATGAGTGCACTCGTGTGTGGGGAGGGTGCATGGGTCACCTGTGGCTGCAAGCTGTCCCATGTAGAACATCACTACTCCCATAGCCTGCCCTGATATGACAGCCCGCAGTGGTGGGCACTTTGTTCAGACACCGGCGGGCCCCCACCTCCCGTGCAGCCGCTGCTGGCTCTGCACTTTCTTTCTTCTGTGTTTTACATGCAGCGTCCATGCGTTCGCTTGCACAGACATGCACGTGTGGGCGTGCATGCAGGAGGGCCTGCCTCACACATGGGCTGCCACACTTCTTACCTGTCAGTAGAATGCAGGCGGGGGAGTGGGGGGTGGCAGTACGTCGATTGTACTTACACCCTTTAGGAGGAGCACAGTTCGTAGGTGTGCACGCATGTGGACATTCAGGTCACACTGGGCTGAGGCTGGTTTAGGCTGGCAAACCACAGGTTGTCAAAGGCAGTTAAAGAAGAAGACTTGGGGAAGAGCTTCAGAACCAGAACACATCCATGAAGGAACTGGATCATTACACAGAGCAGTGCTACCATGCACCTGAGGCACACACACACACACACACACACTCTCTCCATTCATTTCTATTGAGAAAACTCTAATCCCAACCCAGCCCTAACCTTAACCGTAAGTAACCAAGCAAAATACACAACATTTTTAGTTTTTTAGTTTTTTGATTGCATTCACAGATCTTTCACAGATTTTTAATTTACATTGTGGGGAACATTTAGTCCCCACAATGTAATATATACATAATCCACACACACACTGCATACACAGACAGACACAAACACACGCACAGACTGCATACACTGACATGCACGCATCTCTTAATGTCTGTGGCTCTTGTGCCATGATTCTCCTGAGTTTTCTCACCACAGGCCCCCAGGACGCCGTAGGAGCCTGTTAGCGTGCCGGCAGTTGGGCGCGGGGTTGGGGAGGCGGGGCAAGCAGACGGCGGCGAAGCGGGCAGCGTGAATGCTTCCCAGTGGGCATGCTGTCAGCCGAGAGGGGCCACATACTCACATGTGAAAAGAGGAATTTCACAGCTCCTCATAAGCATTCAGGCTGCGCTTCCGACGCTTTGTGACACCGGACTGACAGCTTCCGTAATTCCGGACGGCGCGACTCATCTGACGTGCATATTTGTGGCTTTTGCTGCTGCGTGTGGCGTTTGTTTGTTTTGTTATGAGCCTAAATACCATGGTGTGCCCGAGATTCTTTGCCGTGCCCACAAACATTTTAGTAATGTTGTTTCTAAGGTTTTCGAAAACCCCTGGTCCACACTATGAAAAAAAGCACCATGATGCTGGTAGATCTAGGGAACACATTAGCATTAAGAAGCTGCTGCCCTAATCAGTGCCCTTGTTGCTCTTAATTTAAAGCAATTCGTTAAGGGTTCATTAATACATTGCTCCAGGCTTACATTTCCCTGGGAGTTAGTGCACACAACATAACTGACAGGAAAGGACCTACCATGGGGCTGAATTCAGAAGATCAGTCACGGAATCAGCTCAGACATGTTCAGCAGGTTCAGATCTCTGAAGGGGCCTGACGTTGATACTCAGCCTAAACTATTTTGCTATACAGAGGGCGTAACACGACGTCGTAAGTGTGAATCTCTGAGTAACAGCCACTGAGAACCACTGGTGGCCATTTAGTCATTCACTCTCACCCCATGGCAGGAACAGGCTAGGGATCCTTGACCAGCATAGCCATGAATCTGGGATCTGTATACAACATCCTGCAAGAGAACATCTAGCATTTTTAAGCCTCTCTTTTAGTCAAGTTGGTGTTTGAGTTTCTAATTGCCATGAAAATGTCTTGCCAATGAAATATTAAATGCGGAGGGCTCTGGGGAGAAGAGCCGCCTGTGCAGGAAGCACTGAGCTTCTGGAGCATGCAGAAGTGTGGCCAGGAACGAACAAGTGCCATGGAGCAGTTTAGCCGGGGCCTATCAGCTGGTAGGATTTGGTCTGGACAAATTAGCGGTGTTAGCAATGGTAACTGTATTAGCATTTGTTTGGGCAGTGCTAGCAAAGGAAGCATACGGTCAGACGATATTGCCTTTGTTAGCAGTTGGTTTTGTTGTGCTTGCTGGTAGCAAAGCTTACACTGGCTGCAAGCCGCATGTGCTCTTGCCGTGTCACTCTCTAAGCACTTGGTTTGGTTGTTTAGCAGTGTTAGCATTTGATTCAGTTCTGTTTGCATTGATGGGGAAAAAAGCTCTTTTGAAAACGAAAAATTCAAGCTGTTGCAAAGCTGCATTATTTATTAACAAACCATATTTCCAATATTAATAGCTTACTTTGCTTTCAAGACGTGTTAGAACATCCATAAGTATCCTGACAAAATCTTTATATTTGTATGGACAAGGGATGTTTAGCTATTGTGGATAAAATGAAAGAGTAAAATGCCATTCCCTAAATTATAGTAATAAATACCTCCAGCACTTCGGGGATTGGAGTCTGGGTCCTGACTCCTGTTCTGTGAGTATGGATGTTGCATGTTTTCTGCTAATCCTTGTGCTTGTTGCTCTTAATTTAAAGTAATTCGTTAAAGGCTCATTAATACATTGCTCCAGGCTTACATTTCCCTGGGAATTACTGCATGTGTAACATAACTGACTGAAAAGGACCCATCATTGGGCTGAATCTGGAAGACCAGTCACAGAATCACCTCAAACATGTTCAGCAGGTTCAGATCTCTTAAGGGGCCTGCCACTGATACTCAGCCTAAGCCGGTTTGCTGCACAGAGGGCGTGACACGACATCGTAAGTGTGAGTCTCTGAATAACAGCTACTGAGAAACATGACAAACATCGGGAGAACGCACAGCAGTGTCCCCAGCTTTTAACCTTCGACACACCATTTTATTTGTTCAGATGTACTCTTGGCAGCTGGAAGGAAGCAAAGCTGGTCACCTGGTCATTCACCCTCTCACCCCATGGCAGGAACAGGCTAGGGGTCCTTGACCAGCATAGACATGAAACCAGCATCTGAAAACTACATGCTGCAAGAGAACATCTAGCATTTTAGGGATCTCTGTACAATGTTGTCTTAAGGATAGTAGCAAAGCTAGATTAATCTGAACTCATTAATTCCCTGGTATAAAAAGTGTACAGGCTTCTGAAAAGTTAGGGTGGTACTGGAGTTTCTAATTGCTGTGAAAATGTCCTGCCAATAAAATTACATGTGGAGAATAGTTGCCTATGCAGGAAGCACTGAGCTTCTGCAGTCATTGTATGTTGCTTGTTTCCCATGTTTGTGTGGGGTCTCTAAAATGCATGTGCGACGGTGTGTGTGTATGTGCGTGTGTGTGTGTTTGTGTATGTGTGTGTGTCCTGGTGTGAACTGGCATGCCATCTAGTGTGTCCCCTGCATTGCTCCCTCTGCTGTCCTGGACAGGCTCCAGACTCACCATATTCTTGTGCTGGATAAGCAGTTATGGAAGATGGATGGGTAATGATAACGCACTCACCTACACGGCAATGATGAAACGGAGCTGTGCTTTCATTTTGGCTTTAAATATGGGGGAAAATTGATTATCGGAAAAAAAGCCCCGAAAGTTAACGGTGGATGTCCACTTCTCACATTACCTAGGAGGTTAAATGAGCACGATGAATCAGGACATTGGCCTGGTCCATCAGTTTTGTGCAAGTCCTCATGAATACGCACTAGGCCTGGAAGCCCTGCTGTGCCGAATCGAGACAGCGCACAGCTCTCTGCCACCTACAAACTTTGGGAAGTGAGCATTGTTAGATCAGCTATAATGAAGAGCAATGCTCAGGCTGGGGTGTGCTTGGTTGGCTTCGCCCATAGACACCATTGCATTCTGGGAGAGTGTGCAGGTGTCACTGTGGCTGTGGCTCGTCTCCGAGCTTGCGTTTCATGGAACGCTGGAAGTGGTCCCAGTTTGACATCTGCGAAACGCTGGTTTACAGACTCGGCTCTCAGGATTAGCCGAGCGCGCTCGGCCTGTCAGTCGAGCCACCCTGGCAGCCCGGTGAAGCGTGCAAGCAAACAAGTCTGTCTGTCTTTCTCAGGCGTGTCAGGTGGACATGAAGACGGGCAGAAACACCCGTTCCCATGACATGTTACTTTCTCGCTCGCTTGAGCAGTGCCGGGTGACCACAACAGGCGGAGGGCTGCTTAAGCAAATGAGGCATTGCGGCGCTAGTGGTTTGCCGTGTAGACGGCTAAAATGAGGCTAACAGAACTGAACACATGGCTTCAAGCCCTCACTGGATAGACATAGAACCAACCCCGACTGCTGTTTGACTGCTGCCTCCCTGTTTATGGCTCTCGATGTCCTCTTTGGATGGCCTGATTACTTGTGTGGTGCAACAGCCAGATGCTTAGTATCACGGACGTGATTACTGTATGGATGTGACCTGAGAGAACAAGTAAACAATCGTCAGAGATTTACACTGTGTTTATACACATATTTGTGTCTTTAAATGACTGCATTAAATTTCACGTTAAATGTAGATTTGTCACGCACCAGTGGATAAGGTGTTTTTGAACACTTCAGAATAGCATCTGATCTTAATAAATATTCAGAAACATACCAAGCCAGCACATTATTATACAAGCTTGATGATGAGAGAGATGATAGATGGAGCATCTTCCTTATCAGAAGAGAATAAAGCAAAGTATGACAGGGGGAAACAAGTTTTGGAATACAATGTTATATCAAGGAGGGTCAAATTCCTTATGAGAATGAAGAACCGGGAGGAAGGTTGAATTCTTTATCACCACTGTTCACACCCCAGCTGAACGGTTTGGCACGCTTTGTGATGAGCTTATTAGGGATGGAATAGAGGTGGGTATTTCGGACACGAAACCTTCATGACAGTTTCAGTTAGATCCAGACCTCATCTTCGCCAAACCTTTACAGTATACAGGGCAAAATGAAACTGTCAAAAAGCAACTGCGTGAGGGAACAGAGAAAGCTCCTGAATATTGATAGCATTAGGTCAAAGGAGAAAAAAAAACATAAAAAGTGACAAAACAGATAAAACTCCTATAGTGAAAGAGGTTAAAGGGCGTGTTAGATGTGGTGGAAGAAAATGGCCCCAGGTCAAGGACTGCCTGGCTATGAAGGCGGAATGCTGAAAATGCCATAAAAAGGGCCATTTTGCTACATCACGGAAGTACTTCACACAATGACACAATGCTTGAGTCAATCTGATGATGATATATTCTTGCGGGGTGAAATGAAAATGAATTCTTTGATTGAATGGATTGAGATGATGTGCTTCAATGGGGCCAACACTGAATTTAAACTTGACAGTGGTGTCACTGTTACAGCAATATGAACTATCAATCCTGATCACGATAGTAAACTCAAGAAGCCAATGAGAGTCCTGCCTGGTCCAGAGAATAATATGTTGGAGGTTTTATTAGGAGCAAATTAAAAGTGAAACGTCAAATTGCTACACCCTACTTGTGTTCTGTTAGCAGTCCCTCTATTCAGCTTCCTTGCAGTAGAGGCATTGTATGTCATCCATACATATGAAAGAATTCAAGGCTGCCTTAATCGCTACATAGAGAAAACTGCTCAGTAGGTTTTGATTATTTAAAGAACCCTGTATAAATGAAGAGGTGAATGATGCTGAATCATCAGCTGCCATAATTTGACCTCTGCATTGCCCTCTTTAACAAAGGTGTTCTCCAAACCAAGAACCAGATCTGGATTCTGGAAAATTCTTGTCACCCTGGAGTCACTTTACTTAAAACATTCAGTGCCAAATATGGGAGAGACTATTTCAATAAGATCCTGTTTGGTGCCTGAGCATTTCCACCGGTAAATCTGACCGATGCTGGAGAGCTTTGAAGGAGGTATGTCTTGGTTTTTGGCTGCTTGCACCTGGTCCTGCAGAAGCTATGACAAGAAGGGATAGATTTTCAGGAGGCAGCATGTTTGTTTGTGGGACATGAGATAACAGCAACAGGTATTGATTGAAACACTGGCAAGGTTGAGACTATAAACAAACGCCAAAACCAGAATTTTTTGCAGATGTGTGTAGAGTTTTTGGCAAGGCCAACTATTTAGCAAAATTCATTTCCCATCTGGCCTCACTCACTATGCTTTTGAAGGAGCTTCTCTGTGAAAAGAATAAGTGTTGTTTGGGAGCACAACGAGTATAAGCCTTCCAGCAGCTCAAGGAGGAACTGAATTCTCCCAAAGTCCTGGCTCAGTTCTCCCCCACAGCTAAAACACGGGGAGCTGTGGAAGCACCCTTGTTTGGCCTCAGGGCTGTTTTAATGCAGGCACAAGCAGACAGAACCTGGAGACCTATCATTTACATCTCTAGGAGCTTAACAGAGACAGAGATAGAGGCACTGGCTTCATCTGGGCACACAAGTGTCTCGCTTCTTACCTACTGGGACCGCAGTTCAAAATCAGGACTGACCACAAACCGCTACTTCCACTGCTGGACTCCAGAGGTCATGTGCAACATTGAGCATGTTTTAGGGAAATCACTCATTACACTGGATGCTCTCTCACAGACTCCTGTGCGAGATCTGGACCAAGTTCAAATTGAGAGGGATGTGGGAGATGCAGTACATGCTGCCATTTCTGCTTCAGAGACATGTGCACAGCTTGTTGTTGATGCAAAGTTTCTCAACAAGACATGTCATCAAGTAATGGACTACTGCCTTCATAGCTGGCCTAACATATGTGAAACTGGACCACAGGTGAAAATGAGAATCTTTTGTAAACTGTTCCAAAGGGGGTCTTACAGCAGGTTGATCGGGGACACCAGGACATCACAAAATACAGAGAATGCGCCCAGCAAACAGTATTAGAGTCTGGATTTGCTAAACACATCAGAGGACTTGTGAATACCTGCAGAGTATCAACTGTATGAAGCCCCCCCCCCCCCCACCATGCCACTTGTCTCAACAGCAGGCAACCATAAGTCCACCACCTCTGAGAATGGGACTGCGCACATGAAGCAGGCTTTTACAGGACACCGTCATTTCAGAGAATGGTCCTGAGTTTGCTTTAGACGCTCTTAAAGGGTTTGCTGCAGGGACGTGTGACGACGAGCCCATGGGCTGATGCTGAGGTTGCTGCTTATGGAGGAAAGGAGAGAAGGAGGGGACTGAACTGAAGTACCACCAGCTCCCCATTCACCTCTGCACCAATGTACGGTGCTTCTACCGTCAGGTGCGTCAACGGGCCTGTCCAGCACCGACAGTGCCAACAGAAAGCTCTGTTAACAGTAGTGGAACAGGCAGCAGGTGAAGAAAGACCAGCCTGGTGTGACCCTGCGGACACAGGCAGGGGTTTTCTCAAGGGTGACGATATTCATCTGTGCCCATTGGGTCAACTTCTTGCTACAGACCCACCAACAGCCGATGGTGCAGTCACCTCCTGTGCAATGACACAGGCAAGACAGACATCGCAGACACTTGAGAAGTTGCATCTAAATACCGCAAAGTTAATTCTGAAAAGTGTTTAGTGTTTCCAGAAGTAAACACATGTAACTGAAGATGGATGAAGTTTTAGATTACTTTTTAAAAAAATGTATAGTGAAACTTAAGTTATGTTAAATAAGAACTGTTTTGTATTTATCTAAGAAGGGGGAGGTGTCCTGGAAGTGATTACTGTACGGATGTGAGCAGAGACAGAACAATGGTTGGACATTTAAACACACCTCTGTCTCACTCATTCATCACACATAATAGCGCACCGAGAGGCCTTTTGTCGGCTGTGAGCTGACACTCAGCTGAGCAGGAAACGCCATCCATGATATGCACGAAGCCGCCGCCCTGCTCGTTCCGCTCTTGCCTGCTTTGTCCCCTGCCTCCCAGCTGCCAGTAAGCTGATAGCACTGGGTGACAGATCGGGATTAATGGGAGCGCGGGGGTCAGGCCCAGGTGTACAGTAATCAAGCCATTACCTTTGCTTGACCTACAATTTGGCTTTAATGCGTTTCTGCCGCTTTGTGCAGCCAAAGTGTTTTTCTATACAGCAAGTCCAGCCTCCTGTTACTGGCCATGGCTTGTTTTTCTCTGTTCCTATTGATTTGTTACATATTGGTTGGTTCATTTTTAGATGCTTAAAAAAAATAACAGGCATGATCCCCAGGTGTCAGACGCAAAGAATTAGCACAGGGCTCTCACTTGCTCTCTGTGAAAATCGTGCGAACAGTTCAAACGAGCCAGTGCCGTTGTGATAATGTGTGTTGTCCCCTGAAGTATTTATCCCGACAAAGACGCAAATAGTAACTCATCATGGACATCTGATGTGTGTGTGTGTTTTTTTCCTCCTTCTCCTGCGTTTTTCTCCTTCCAGCCATGCTGGCATGCTCCAGCCTCTCTTGCAGGTGCCGGTTTCTAATTTGCACCATTGGCTCCGACAATCTGCCAGGAGTAATCGGATGTGGCACATTGTGTGCTCAGCTAGAGAGACGGAGAGAGAGCGGGAGAAAGGGAGAGGGAGAGAGCGGGAGAGAGAAAGAGGGAGAGGGAGGGACAGGCTTGTGGATTCCCAACATTGCTCGAAAGTGTGAAAAATCAAATCAGCTCCTAAGATGCACGGCGAAACGAGAGGCCTTCGTACGAAAAAGAGAGGCTGAATTGAAAAGGGGAATAGAGCGCGAGGAGTCAGTCTGTATAGCGTAATCTAAGCTCCCTATTCATGGAGATTTTTCCCCCTTTTTTATCACATGAGGATTAGTCTCCCTATCCCCCTCATCTCTGGTACCGTCCGCTCTTAGGTGCTCCTCTTTTGATCGTCTTTGACACTGAGATTCCATCTTTCCAGAAAGGAAAATTGTAAGTTTACACAGACGATTTCAGAAACTGAAGGTTATTTGTGATTTGGTATTGTAATAGAGTGCTGTGATTGACAGTAAATATCTGTTCTGATTGGAATGGCAGGTAAACAGTCACCAGATTTAAAATTAATGAGTATATAAAATGTCTGATTTCATATAGTAATAGTCCCAAATCCAGCACATAATGATTTGCAAAATGGTTATTTATGCCAGTGATGCGCTGTCCTTTGTTTAATATTTCACAGAAAATCATCCTTGTCAGTTTAAAGATGCCATTTTAGCATTTCCTTTCAAATGATATTAATTTTCGTAATGTTTTCCAGTTTGCCTGGGGGCCTGCACTGACTCCTAGGGATTTCCTGGGCAGGAGCCAAACATACATAAATTTGAATATTTATTTAGTTTTTAACTCAGCATCTACCAGTCTTCTGTTTATACATGCATTTACTTTAATCAGGTGCAGTTTAGCAGTATATAATTTTGTAAGCGCCTCTATAAACCATAAACTGCGGACTGTGCAGGTAATTTAACAGCATAAGAGTATAATGAAACATAGGCGTATATCACTTCCATAAACACTTTGACCTCTGTTTGAAGAAGGGTAGCATCCCTCTGTGGGCAGAGCCAGGTGGGAGAGGCGGGTTTCTGGAAGTGTATAGCCTGCCCTGTTTGTCACACTGTCACTGCCTTGCAGAGCAATGACCTCCCCAGCCCATGGACCAGCCTGTCCCCCTCCCTCCCCCTCTCACCACCTCCCCCCAACCACTGTGCATTTGTTTACCCAAACACCAAGTCCTAATTACCAATTAAAAATCGCTTGTACTGTTATCGTCCACCACTGAAATTAAAAGTGTAGCATTTAACTCTGTAGCTTCTGTTAGCAAGAAAATAACTCCATTTAATTCTGTAATTTTAGTGTGACAAAAACTTACACAAAACAGATATTATAATGGAATGTACAACATATTTCTTTGAGTCTGATTTAGTTCAGTTGCTATATTTAACCTATATTTAAATTTTGTGTTTATTTAAGCTATATTTAAATTTTATTTGATGCAGCATTTATTTATTTGTTTGGTTGTTAATTGTACTTATTTTTACCCTTTTGCATTGCCAAGCACCATTTAAGACAACAGACCTTTTGCATTTTACTGATTTCGGGAAATAAATAAGGAAGAAACAAGGATTTTTGTCAGGATGAGTGCCCCCTGGTGGCAATTATACAAATAGAAACTTTAAATAACCGACTGATACACGGTACAAAGGTAATTGATCAAGTGTATAATAAAGCCACAATACAATCACACAAAACATAGACACATAACAGATGTGTGAACATGCCCCAAACCCCAACCATCCTCTAGTCCACAGGTCCAGCACACCCAACCAGAAAGACACACACACTGCGCACATGCAAAACAGGTTCATAAAGTAAAGAAGTGCCCTGGTGTAAATGGATTTTCGGCTTATGGCCCTGTCCCTGCAAATGCGGAGCAGTTTGTCATAAACAAGAAGACGTCGCACAGCAGCTTCTCAGACATCTGCTGGGATGCCTGACCTGATCAGGCGTTTGGTATCATCCTCTGCTGTGCGGCTCTGGGAAAGTGACCTGGGTGACCCCTCACAGCCAGGCCCTCTGCCGACTGCTCTAGCTGGCAGAAGAATTGCGCTGAATGGCAGGACAAACGTGTGCCAGACTCATTTTCATAGAGCTTACTCTAAAGGCGGAAAAGGCTTCAACTGTAACAACACCTTATCAAACGAAAAATGGCTGTCAAAAGAAATAACTGCAGATCAAGACATTAAGAGATATCAATACTAAGATATACCAATCTGATGTTCTTAATGGAAATGTGCATCTCTGTTGAGGAACAAGGAGCATGACATGATTAGTTTATGTGACCCTGAAGGAGGTGCGAGAGCCCAGTCTTGCTATTGCAGTCGAGGCTTGAAGGTGGTCTTTATGTGCCTGGCTGGAGCTGATGCAGAAACACACTACAAGACATTGAAAAAACATTATGAACTTATCCTAT
The DNA here is from genome assembly GCA_025773925.1 of Cryptomyrus ogoouensis. Classification (NCBI taxonomy): domain Eukaryota; kingdom Metazoa; phylum Chordata; class Actinopteri; order Osteoglossiformes; family Mormyridae; genus Cryptomyrus; species Cryptomyrus ogoouensis. The sequence continues at coordinate 20,932,989 of JAOYFF010000015.1, read as the reverse complement.
TATGTACAGGAGCCGGTTAAACAGGGATAGACAAAAGGATTAGAGGTTTCTTAAATCATAAACCTGTGGGCTAATAAATAAATAATTAGAGAGACATTCCAGAAGGGTCTGTTTGGTCTACATAGGTGCTGATCTTTTGCTTCTGAATTTTTGCATTCTGGACAGGTTATTTGTTGAAAAGGCTTTGAAGACAAAATATATCCCACTGAAACAGGACTTTTTTGTTACACTATGCATTGCATTAATCCACCACTTGAAGAGCAATTAAAAACTTAGGTAAGCCTTCAGAAAATGTCAGAATGAGAACTGACAGTGGCCTGGCAGTGTCTGCTTCATGATTAGCACGCATGTTAATTATGCTTTATTTGCTGGGCCTCATGCTAGGCTACATGGTAGCACATTAAACAGGCCAGTGTAGGGAAGGCTGTCGTATTGCTTTACGTTTTCTGCTTTACCGATGTGAGGTAGTGGTTCAGGGGGATGTTTAGTGCTACGCTGGGGGACCATTCAGTCAAGTAGCTCTCCCCGTCTCCTCTGCTGGGGCTTCTCAGCTACCTCCAGCTTCATGTTCATGCAATAGCTGTCTGTGCTGATTTGTGGAGGCTGCTTGTCTTGTGTAGCGGTTTATTCAGTTCAGATTAAACAGGGGATAAATTAGGGGTCGGTGGACAGCCTGAAGGGAAACACCAGCGGGACTGGACAAGAGTGCGAGGGCACAGCATGGATCGCCTCCCTTTCCAATCAGAAACATGTTAAGGACGTGCGGTTCTGCTGCGTCTACACACCGAGCACTGTGTGATTCTGCAAATACAGGTGCTATGTGTATGTGGGGCCAACTAGAGAGAATAATCATGGAGAAAAACATGGAGAAAAACAACGAAAACTTAGAACATTCTGCTAATAACCACATATGGAAGTAAAATAAGTTGAAAAAGAGAATAAGGAGACAGACAAATGATTATGTAGAATAATTTAGTGTCTGTGATATCTAATTGATTGCTATAGATACGTCTGGCTTTTCAGAAGAGCAAACATAGGCTAAAATTCAGCAACAGTTTTAGGCCAATGTCTGGAAGTCGACAGCAGGCCGTTTTAAATTCCAGGTTTTTTCTTTTCTTTTTCCATTATTTAGTTTCGTTCCCCTTTGTCTGCTCTGGAGCAGAGCCTCTGAATGATTGTTGAGTAGCTGCACACATCCCACCAAGACTGAGACCATAAATATCAATGATACAGCCATCATGAGAAGCTTGATTTTCCAAGATGAACATGCAAACTCCCATTCTCAAAGCGCCTGAGTGAAACATGCGCTGAGCTTGGGCCCCCCGGGGAGCCTGGCCTGCCAAATCTCCCCCTTTTTTAAGTGTTTCTGGAGGATTTTGGGAAGGATTGTCATGAACCGCGTTGACCCTCATTTACCCAGCACCTCTGAAAACCCGAACCTAACCTCCCTCAAGTATCTATCCTGCAACACCTCAGAGTCACGGACCAAACCTCCAAAGTACACAGCACTCTAATACAGCACCCCATGCAGAACAGAAACAGCCTGCGCTAGCATGTTTACTTAAAACTGAAAACAGACAGAGGGACACAGTTTAGGCACCTGAAAGTACTTTTGTTTCGGGCCAGGAACGCTGCTGGGAATTGGGAGTTTCATTCATGCCAAAATAGAGTCACAATGAAGAGACTGTGTGCTTGTAGCCCCAGGAGAACAAAGACCACGTCTGCGCCTCACCCCAGACGCTCCAGACCGCGTACATCTGCTTTCCGTTAGAATGCAGGAGGAACGCCGGGTAGAACGCTAACACCGATAGCAGCCTGAGTTAGGCAGCGCTAACCAGTCGTCTAGCAGGAATAACATCCAGTGTGCGGCGTGTTGTAAGCGAGTCAGAGGCGCCAATGACTCACTCCTAAACAGGAAGAGTGTGATTACGAGGCAGGCTTTTTATGTACAGTACAGTCTACAACAACTGATACATGTATATATAATATGCATAAAGCGGGCCCCAATGGATGATGATTCTTTGTCATGACTAAATAGCTTTTAAGCTGTGCGTCTTCCGTAGTGCTTTTCATGCTGTGGGAATGCTTGTGGTGGCCTGGTCTCACTGAAGGATTCGTGCCCATCGGTCTGTAATGGTGAAGAAGGAGCTGAACCAAAAGGTGAAGCTCTCGATTTACCAGTCGATCTACGTTCCT